>NDFZ01004534.1:71721-102945 GCA_002192655.3 Mamestra configurata
GCGCGCGTGAAACACAACGCGCCATCGACCCGGGCCTGGTGGTGATCGGACAGCGAACCACCCAACGCTCGCCGTCCGCAGGCCCGCGCCTACGGTGGCCGGGGATCGCCCTGCGACTCCCGACGCCCGGGGCGTCTTCTCCTGTTGCGGCGGTTGGGGCGAAGGCCTTGCCTTTCCCTCGCGCGGTCCGCCTCCTCCTTCGCTAGCATTACTGCTTCGCAGAAGGAGGTGACCGCTTCCCAAGCCTCCTCGCTCCGGACCATGGATTCAACCAGGGCCGGACGCGAGAGGTTGCCGCCGCCGATCGCCTCGACGAGGACACGGCGGTGCTCAGCCCAAGCAGGGCAGACCTCCAAGGATTTCCTACCCTGAGTTTACGAACCCACAGCATTCGAGAACATGCCTACTAATCACAATAGGTATTACCTACAGTTGTTACAGATATCTCTGTCAAAGTGTAAGCATCAATAAGTTCTTTAGATTTAGGCCCGCTTGCACAAATCAGAGTTATTAACGCAGACTTAATGTTAACCCGGTTAAGTAACAAATATTTCAGCAAGTAACTCTGAGTTAAAAGATAACTCTATATATGCATGTGGACCTAAGTCTACCGAGATTTCTAATGATGTAACCTTGACAGAGATAAGTGTTCTAACTGTAGATATATATACCTACCTATTGTGATTAGTAGGCATTTATATCTATTGTGTTTTCAGGGAATAATAATAATAATAATATCTTGGGACAACTCACACACGGTCATCCGATCCCAAACTAGGCAGAGCCTGTGCTATGGCAACCAGACAACTGATAAACATACTTATATATTTCTAAATACATACATATTATAGACAAATTACACCCAGACACAGAACAAATGATCATGCTCATCACACAAAGATTTGTCCTGGGTGGGAATCGAACCCACGACCTCCGGTTTAGCAGTCAGGGTTACTAACCACTAGACAAACAGGCCAGTCGTTACTGACGGAATTTCAGGCTGTTACTGACTTAAAACCTATCTTTATTCCTCCAAATGCTCTTTTGCATTCCAGGGCCGCGGTAACTCTTTCGAACAAATTCCGCAACCCTAGCAGGTACAACCCCGCTTACGAGTTGGTTTAAACGAGGTAAAATAATAAAAATAATCATACATAATGGTTCTGTGTTAGTAACTAACGGTTTGTGCTGGCCTTAGAACGTGGGAAACTGAAGTAAATAACAGACGTGTTGCAGATGATACTAGGCGCGGAGAAGGAGTGCTGGAGTGTTCTAACCTCCAGGTTGTTTTAGAAGTGCCTGGCCATATTTTAGGCTGATGTTCTGTACCTGGTTCCTGTAGGTATATGCACCAGTACTGCTTCCGTGGAAACCGAACATATTTCCGGGACTGTAGCCTATTCATTCAGAGATAGTGTAACTTTCTATAAGTGAAAGAATTTCGCTTGCAGATCAGTAGGTGTTTCCACAGAATTACCCTTTGCATCATAAATTAAATACCTATATATAAACATAACATATTGACTACCTTTTAAATTATTATATTTGTTTAGATGATGATTATGTTACACATCTGAAAGTTTTCAAGTGTTAATTGGCAATAATCCTGTAAAATAAGCTAAGTTATAAAGCCTAATTATTCAGAAATTAAATATAATCATAAAAGCGAGTATGTAGTTACACTTTTTTCGACAAGTCAGCCTTTCCTCCCGCTAATCAATCTTTCAACGGGCTAACATTGTTCTGACTAAATTCCAGTCGGCATATTACGGAGGCAGATCTTTAAAGACTTGGAATTTATCTGATATTCACACCTTACACTATACATAAACGTAGCTACATATGTATTTACATATGTTCAGACTGAGAGCTGTTTACACATTTATAACTGACAATTAAATACTTACTTGTATTGAAGTGCCCTTAGTTATTAAGGTTTATTTTGTAATTTAGTTTATTTTATTTTTTGTAAATTTTATCAAATTTGTACGCCTTACGGGTGAAACATGTACGTACGAAAGATTAATATTGTGACATCCTGCATGCTAAATTTGCATGTACACATTGTACACGCATGTTTTGAAAAATAAAATTATCTTTATTTTTAGCTTTTTCTAACTATAGTTAAGGGGTCAGCTTCCAGTCTAACCGGATGCGGGTGAGTAGGTACCAGTATTTTTACATGAAGCGACTGCCGACCTGACCGCCACAACCCAGTGGTACACGGTACTCTTTGGCAGGACTAGAGTCAGATTTTCCGGCTTCTGACTTTTCGCAACGACTGTCAAAACTCTAAAAATCACGAGTCTCGGTGTGTAATGTATGGACAGTTGGACACCCTTCCGAGGACCGACCTTGGTAGGACTTGCTTATACCGCGAAGACTGACTCGTGCTGCTGTTATTATTAAGCCTTGTTAACTATTTTAAAATCGTGCCTTTGAAAATTTATTCACTCTAGCTCCAGATCTCTGAAGTTAAATTTAAAGAGGATGTAGAACCTTTTGTTGATTTTTTTTCAAATCACGGCGCGCGTTATAACAGGTATATATGGATAGAGGACACTTATAGAAAAATGTTTGCAACATAGTGCCCTAAAGTGTCACGTTACCGAGATATTTGGAGATAAAGTCGTCAAGTCAGAACAATGACCAATAGGAAAACGTTCGAGCCCCTTTAGTACGGTTCTTACAACATAACATCAAACCAGTATTCCTGGAGGTTGGAATATATAGAACATTCAATTTATTTGTGTTTGACACACTACATAACCCGTACAAAATTAAAATACCTAAATTTTGTGTCAGACAGTATTCTGCCTACAAAAAACTCTTTTGTTGCGATATTGCCAATGTACGCGGCAGATTTGCATGCAGTTTATCGTGGGCATCCATCGTTTGAAGCTAAACTTTGAGTCTACCGATTTTTAGCTGCAGTAGGTAGACTGAGTATAAATAGTAGTGTAGACAGATTTTGCAGCTGCTTGATATCCATTTTTAGGGTTTTGTAGTCAACAAGGAACCCTTAGTTTTGCCATATCCGTCTGTCCGCGGTTTAGCTCAGAGACGCCTAGTACTAGGAGTTTGGAATTTGGTATGGGTATACATACCAAATTCCAAACTTCTAGTGCTAAGGTAATAATCACACCGACAAAGTGGTCAATAAAATGTTAAAAAATATTTTTCAGTGTAAAAAAAAAAAATCAACATTTTATTTTAGTTTGCGAAATAATAAGTCAGTAACGAGTCTAGTGTCCCCCTCTGCCAGCTAAACGGTTGTTTTTAAAGACGTAAAAATTCATGGAGGTAGCATATTTAACGTGTTCCTTGTGATATCCCATAACTTTAAGGTTACATTTCATAAATATAAATAATATTAAATGTCTAAGAAACATGGGTTCCAAAACGCATAGTTACGCAGCTAACATCAAACTTAACTAAGTGATAGCGCGCACGAGCTACTTTTGTCTCCGCAACTAATTTGTCTCTCACATCATGTCTCTGGGTTTATATGGAAATTCTCATAACTGTCGCGTCGCTACACGCGCGCACTTTCATATAAACCCATACACTTATTGTGGAAGATAAATTAGTTACGGCGACTAAAGTTGCTAGTGCGCGCTTGCTATCTCTAAGATAATTCAAATATTGTCACCAGTAGAACAAGTCTTTAAGTTCCTAAACGTCATTGATAATTTATAATAGTAAGATCTGAAAGATTTTTTTTTAAATATAAAATACTGATTGATTAATGCCCTAGAGTTATGAGATTTCCAAAGGAACACGTTGGATAACGAATTTAAAAGGAAAACCATCATTGCTAAGGATGCTTTAGAAAATGACAATTTTCCTCAGAAAATGACTTAAGACTAAGTGCGTTTGTAACTTTGCAATGTTATCTATCTATCTTTTGTCATGGTTAACGACACGGGTTACTTACTGTGCGTGGGAACCCTTCACTGTGCGTGGCCCGGCACGTACTTAGCCGTTTTTTTGCTTTGCTTTTAAGGTTCTGGAGCCGAAGGGTTATCAACGAAATCCTATTACTAAGCCTCCATACTAGCAAAACCTATAGGGCACTTGCCATTGACCTAGAAACCTAGAATCATCAAATATCGCAAGAAGCAAGATTCCCTAATGGTCGGACCATTTCGTATGCGAGTCCAGCTCGCACTTGACCGATTTTTAAAACCATAACATTACACTTTCAGTTAATAATTGTGGTCTGAAGTTTAATTCGAAGATTTTTAACAACTTCAAAAAAAGGTTCTCATTTCGACTAATTCTTTTTTATTTATTTTTTGTTAAAACTATAAATTATGTTAAAAAATTTAACGTAATAAGTAGGTATGATAAGTATTTACCAAAGACCTCTAGAACAAACCAGTAGGTATTAACTTTTAACTCCGAGTTAGTTCCTCGCCTGGGGCTGTTAGCAACTAACTCGAGATAACTCTGGTTTGGGTAAGTGAACCTTACTGAACCGAAACAATTTGAATGTATTATTGACAAATGTTATACCCCAGTAGTGACAGTGCTAGTAGGTACTAATTAAGTATAATTTTCGAAATAACCATTAATTAAGTACCTGCAGGTTAAGTAGGTATAAATCAATGCTAATCGATGTGGCCGTAATGATACTAATATGTTTCAGTATTTGTTTTGCGGTTCTGTCGAGGCGGATAACCAATGACCTGGATTGTATCGTTAGCCATCCAACGTGAAAAACAATGGAGGTAAAAACACGTTTTAGTAAAAAAAAATGGCAAATGGGGGGTGGTGGGAATTGGACTCGCGTGCTAAGTGTTCCGAACGAATAATACTTTTTAACCTGTTACTTTTAAATCATAGACTTCTTATAATCTAAGTTTACGTAAAGGCCTATTTTCTTTTTTTCACAATTTTAGGCTCAGTAGTTTCGGAGACAAGGGAGAATGGTCAATTTCATCTATTTATTGTAATAACTTCGTAACGCAATATTTAAAAATTAAAAATAAATAATTAGAGACCCTTGCGATGAGTTCTTTGATTTGATATTGGAAAAACCTGTGTTTAATGTTTCTAATTGTCCCCCTTAAAAAGTGACCGTATATATATATATATAGTTTGGATCAAGGAATCTACCACATTTCCAGTAGATTTGGAGAAAATCGACTTTGACAGAAGGCAGACAGACAGATAGACAGACCGAGTTATTCTATAAGGGTTTGTAATTGAATCAAAATCGACTAAGAGTGGTGCATTTCACACGGTTCGTAAATTTATATATACTTCTTTACGTAACTAACAACTTTATCTAACTAATTTTCAACGGAATTTGTACGAAATTTTCCTTCTCCAAGTACATTTTATAGGTTGGTCGACTATTATTCTTTAACTTGTAAAGCCTTATTAGCTGCTATAGTTTTCTTTTTAAATTTGTTATAAGTACCACTATGAATTCTTCGTCTCCAAAAACAACCGTTTAGCTGGCAGAGTGGGAGACACTTGCCTCTAACAAAAATAAGCACTTTGAAGCTTAATATTTTGCTTTGGGTGAAAAAATAGTTTTCGCACACCCTCCTAAGCTTTTGAGAACCTATACAACGACATCCCACACCATGGGATAGACGAACATTAACATTTTGTACGTGTACTCCAAAAATATAAGGGTTCCTTATTGACTACGGAACCCTAAAAAGAGAAATGTATTTCAAGCAGAATTCATACTAAATTATCCATACTAAATTATTATGCATCTTGTTTATCTTGGCACCGGTTGTCGGAACCTGCCTGTTACTGCCAGACATCTGATATTCCACGTAAACTCTGACACGGGTGCGGATATACACAAGACGCATGGAATCGACAGCTCGACGTGCTCTCCGAGGAACGGACGTGTCTAACTTGATGCATTAACAGTGCTTCCCATCCAGTATGTATAATATTACGTAACATAGTACAGGGTGATTTTGAAAATTAATGGCATTTATCAAGGTGTGAACGTAACAACTTGCACAATGGAAACAAAGCCGAAATCGCGAAAAATTCATCTGTTTTTCCTTTTTGTCGAGACGTATGTCACGTGTAGCATCAGCTGTTAATTCAAATTTCTGCGTCGATTCAGCGGTATTTGTTTGTATTCATGAGATCATTATTACATACCGTGAAAATAATAGCCAATGCAGGATCAATTTCCCAAGTGGGCGTGGATGGCCAAATCCAAGTGGAATATAGCGAAAAATACATAGGCCTCTCGGACTCGATTTGATGAAAACTGAAACTGCATCACTCGATTTTATAAAATTTTCTGTGTTGTCCAACGTCGTATACCAATAAGTCTATTGACTTACGCTGTGTGTCAGACGTTGGACCAACGTAAATTGATTTGATACCGATGTTATCCTATTGGAAATCTATTTCCCCATTCCTAAAATAATTTTCAACTTGACTCTTTCCTCTTTCTCCTTGTCCTTCGAAACTGTTTTTTCTGTATTCACTTTTATGGAAGGCGCTGGTGCCCGTGATACAATGATTTTCATTAGTACAGGTCCCAACTATACTTTTTTTTCTGACGTTTCGACTTTTTATTAGGAAAACTGTTTTTCTTTTTGATCCTTGTTAAATGTGTATTTTTCTGAATAAAATATTGTTATTATTGTTTCCTGACTTTTGAATTAAACTTTCATAGCAACCACTTTCAACCTCGATAAGAAACGTTTCACCTGACATGTAATAGGTATAGGTGATCGGCAAATATAGCAGTCTTCACTAACTAGACACTATTAATTAAAATGTCGTTCTGCTAGAGACACGGTATGACGGCAATTGATAGCTCGCTTTTGTTCTTTTATTAACCTTCCCTACAAATTGACACGTAAGTGATAGGGAACAACAGTAGTACCTTCCATGGTTTTAAGCGCCACTGGGGCAAATACATATAACCTACATTTTATCATCTGCGTTGTGTTCCTGTCACAAGTGCCATCATACTATGTCGCTTGGGTAGTTCATCAGTTGTTTTTGCAGGGAAATTAAAGAGTACTAACCTTATACACGCCTATGATCAGGAGAACGCAAGCCACGAGTCCGATGGTGCTGCAAGCCAGCAGGGTTATGTTCAGCGACACGGTAACTAAAGAAAAAAAAATTAAACTTTTATATCACTGTAGTATATCTGAAACAAATACAAAAAACGTTTAATTTAGGCAATTAACACAATTGGGACAAACAACTAGACAAAGTGATATTTTATCAGCAATAACGATTGGCGCAAAAAAATGAATGTGATTGCCAAGTGCTACTGAAAATAAGACAATCGCTACTGCCGATATTTTACTGTGTCTAATTTAGTATAGACAATTAGGTACCTACATAGTCACTTTTTTGCAGCGTTTTCGAACCTGGGTGTATTTACCCCCGCGGGGGTATGATGTACTTGTAACAGATATTCTGTAGGATAAAATACTTGTCAGGCCAATATCTGAAGAAATCGAACCTTACCGAGACGGGTTTTTAAAAACTGGATACCAATTAAGATTAATAAAGTCTATTCGTATTTAGATACACGTACTAATTTCATTAATAACATTTTAAAGGGGGTGAATAAACAGAATTCCTGGTCATAGGTATAACAAGATTGAAAAAAGTTAAAAAACACTGCTGATATGAAAACAATGAGTATCGTGTGAAAATGAAATGATAAGGATTTTTTTACTTTATTTTTTTTTAAATCTATTTAGATAATGGATATTGATTTTAAGTTTCTAAATGGATTAATTATAAAATAATAACTAAACTAACAAAATAAAATAACTTAACATAAAATGTATTGACTTGGGCATGCTCACTGCTCAGCTGCATCGCATAAAATCTTAGGATTGACTTATTTGTGAAATGCTGTCATTATCAACAATCTGTTTGCTATTAATTTATTTTCATGTAATTTTCATTATTTTTGGTTCCTTTCGTTCTTTGTGTATAACAAAGTAATATGATATTTTTGTTAAGTAAGTAAATATTCAAAATTTTTTTTTTTTCAATTTTCTAATTTTCCTACCATAAAGCGAGCCCATTTTCGAAATATATTTATTTTCGTTACGTGCCCATATTTTGGTCACAGTAGGCTCTCTGCGTTTTAACTTTTAGTTCATTAAATTTCACACAAAGTGTTTTAGTGAGAACTGTTTGAACTTCAAACGGGTTATTACGAGTATTTTCTTATTTGAAACGTAGTAATTTACACATTTAACGTAAACTGTACGATTAGTTTGCCAACTGGAATATGTAAGTGGTAATTTGCCTTCATCACCAAAAAATAATGAAGAATTTTAGGTACTTATTTATGTCAAACAAGCAACTTTGGTGACATTTATTTTATATTTAAATTATATTTTATTACATTGTGAAATTTATTTAGAAAAAGCTAATAGTCTAGATTTTTTGTTACACTCTCAATACTTCATTACATGCATCGCTACTAATCCAGTAGTCAATGCATCCAATCCAAGTAGAATGACGGTTCATTTGAAGCTCACTCCACCTAAGTTTCAACGGTGCACGGTTTACGGAACAGCCCGGCGGCGGCGGCGGATACCCAGGTCAAGCCAGAGGATATATCCGCGGCTTTTTGATTCTGTGTTTATGAAACCAACGTTACGAGATAATGGATGTTCAAAGACTGCTACAAAGTTATTAAAATATATTATTTAACTAATGCACGCGAATTACTTAAACAGAAATGTAACGTTGCAAAAATATTATATAAGTACATATTCCAGTACGTGGGCTGAGGGCGTACCGGCTTCATTGAAAAGGTTCTATTCAAAGTGATTGAGTTACAAATTGGGAAATATTCTCGCCGTAATCGAACGCGGTAGCGTGTGTAAAATGTATAAGTACAGCTACCTCATATTGGGATAAAAAATGTATCTCAAAATTGGAACCATTTCACTTAAAACGATTTATGTTCATATTCGTCTCGAATTTATAAGAGCCAAGTTACTCACGGCCTATAAATAGATTAAATCCATTTTTTAATTGTAATTCGAACCAACAACTGGGTTTCAATCTGTGTTTCATACGCAAGTCTTCCAGTAACTTCGAGAAAATTGGCGTTGGCGGGAATTGGTATTGATATACGTGGACATGTGTCATTGCAGTATTTCGGCTCCATAACGACCTCGCCTTCAGTGGCCAAGTTGCTCAATTTTCATTAAAATGATCTGTGTGCGTCATCGGTGTCATTTTCATACTTTTCGGAGTCGCTTAATGGACACAATGAACGCGAAATTATTACGTTTTTTATTATGATTTTGGGACAGAAAACTATGGAACCTTACACTGCAATTTTGCATGGCTCAACGCCCATTTGACCGTTTATTTTCAAATATAATATCTTTATTATAGAAAAAGAATCAATTTGTACTTTTTCTAATTTGTAGGTTCTATCTAATGATCGCTTACCATCAGGTGAGATGGTGGTCAAACGTGTGCCTATCAAACTATTGCACTACTAGACTACTGTTGTAATAATGGATGAAATATGTACATTTATCCATAATTTGTTCATATCTAAATGTGCAGCTTTCCTGAACGCTTTAGCTTCAGCCGAGGGTGCTGGAGTTTGTCACACAAACTACGGCGTGTGGTGTGGTGAAAGCATATTTCATAAAATGTGCTATTAATCAATTTATAAAATAGCGTCAACACAAAATCATGGGCTTTATCAATATAGGTATATGAGTATAAAACTCTTTCGTTACTGGTGAGTGACTGACAGACAACGCACAGCCGAAACTACTGATCGTAACTAGAATGCCGAAATTTAGCATGTCAGTTCCTTGGGGAGTGTAGCGGGGAAAAACGGGATATGCGCATACGAAGTCGCGAACAAAAGCTAGTTTATTTTTATACTTTCTAATTAAAATAACTCGAAAGATTGATGATTTTTTATTAATCCTACCTCTGAGATTAGAAATGTTCTGGAGAAATGAGTGTTCCTTAGAAACCGAAATTTTCCCTAACTTCGAACTCAATTAAGTTTCATTTTATTCAATGTTTACCCTTAAACGTGTTTGAGACAAAGGATAAAAAATAATAAGATTTTTCGGCATTAAGTAAATGAGATACGTTGTGGTCGCTCCAATAAAAATATTAAATTGGAATACGACTCTGAAAACGAGACAATGAAGGTTGAAGGCTAACCTTTCATTATACTGTGATCTAATTTTACTAATATACTTTTTAAAGCTATACATTACATAATAGTACCTAGATGACCGTGTTTTTTTTGGTAAACGTTTTCTAAAAATAATATTAAATTTCATGTAAAATCGTTGGAGCCGTTTCCGAGATTCAGGTTATATATATATATATATATATATATATACATATATATATATATATATATATATATTTAGATATTCCTTAATTTAATAAGGGAAACCGTTGTGGCACCATTTATTAATCCGATAAGTGGCTTTTATTGTACCGCTTATAGGTTCCCAATTCGCTGTATTACACACGAGTCTATTTTAACTCCATAAAGTAAACCGGTAAAACAATTTTAATGAGGTAGTACATTTTGATGATGTCCATTGTGTTTATTACGTATGAAGTTGCCATTTTATTTGGACAACTTGGTATTATGATAGTTCCGTTTTGATTGGGAATTTTTAATTAATATAAAAGTTTATGTTAAAGCCATATCATTTCGTTTTTGAAATCGGTTATTCATTTTGTTTATCCTTAAATAACCACGTTTATAAATATATGTATAATATAGGGTAAAAGCCGGATAGTTGCCACACTTTTTATAAAATATATGATTATTATATATTTAGTTGTCACTTTATTCATAAAACGGGTAGTTACTTTGGCTTATGATCTTAAAATTTGTGAAAGTAAAGAACATTATTTTTGATATTTCCAGAATATTGGCGATTTTTGTCGACCTCTAAATTTTGTGACATCTATCCCATATAGGGGTTAGTTGCCTAATCCATATAAATTACGTTTAGGATAGGTGCCCCGCCGAGAAAGAAGATTTTTATCGCGCAAAAACTTTGATCGCACCTTGCCTTCCCATGCAATCGCACAGACACATGCAACACGGTCTACTTAGTTGTCATTGTAAAGTCTCTCGATTGATAAATAAAATAACATGTGATTCATCCGCGAAGCTAGAGTAATTAAAATCGAGGCAACTATACCCCTGGGGCAACTATCCTGGTTTTACCCTATATAATATAATCGAGGTTTATGCGTGTGTCAAGCTGCTTGTTCCAGCAGCAATATGAAAAGCCGTGGTCACATGTTTTCAACAAAATATTTATATTGACAATTCGGGTACTTTTTAACATAAATATTTCAATAACTCGAATATAACAAAAGTATAACAGTAGGGGAGGCCAATGGGAGTATTGGGATTTACTCGAGCGCGGCAGATGAACATAGGGGGGATACTTTGCATCCTGTTGAGTACCTTCACCATAGACATAATCCCTGTTACTACAGGGCTTAAATCCGGGCCGTGCTTCTAGGATATCCCATCAGATTAGTAAAACAAAATCGATAGAAAATATTGAGGAGCGTCAGATGGGTTTATTACTAGCTATAATAAAAATACTTAGAAACTCTGACGATTTCAGCGTAACGTAATTGAGACAACAGTAACAACATGACATTTTTTTTGCTTTGGAGGAAATAATGTCAGAATCACGAAAAAAATAGAATCTGCTGATTTCCACAAGCCGAAGTTATAAAAATCGAAATAAGAGTATGCAGCATGGTTGCTCTTTCCCTTTTAATTTTTCCCAATTTCTGACTCTCGCACCCTAACACTGCTTTCCGTCGCCATAACAGCTGATCACAAAACATCGCGATTAAAAAATGTCAGATTAACGATACCCCTCAAAATAATTTTCAAACTTTAGGTAACCATGACTGGTACATCCAGCTGAACCTTCAGTATAAAAATCTGACACGCTCGTGTATTTGACAATGGCGATAATTTGTGAATTTAAAAAAAATCGCTATGAGCTTGCGTCACTTCCGAAATGTCAGTCTTGAATGGGAGCATTTTTAGGGACTTAATACCCTACCCTGACACGCACAAGTATTTCTACGTAGGTAATTTGATTTTTTACATTTTTGAAAATCTGTAGACGCTTCCCACATCTCTGAAAGGGGAACATTACATAACCTTTTATTCTTCTTATCACCTAAACTACAAATCGAATAGGTCCCCGTGACGCTCGAGAAAATCTCTATTTAGCATCATGGCCGGGGAGGCCATGATGCTAAATAGAGATTTTACTATTAATTATACTATTAATTCCTTTTATAAAATGTAGGTTCAGTTATTTGCGAATTATAAAATGTCACTTCAATCAAATTGTTGGGAACACATTGACCACAACCGAAATTTACGCAATTTACGCTAGTAAAATATGTTTTACATAATCAGGCAAATACAAAAATAAAAATTGACGAACGAGATCATAATTTTATTAGATACAAATTATGATTGTATAAAAGCCTACTTTTGCCTATAAAAATGTACAAAAACTGGGTGCGGTACAAACAGGCAAACAAAAGATAAAGTTATCTTTCCCTTGTTTACAAGGTTCCGTTCGTCCTAGTGAAAAAACAGAACCTATAGGATCTGTCGTAAGTCTGTCTGACGAGGAACGTAATTTACATTAAGTTAACTTTTTGGGAAAATAATTGAAACATAAAAAGTATTTTGAACTGTGCCATACCAATTGAAATGTCCTAATGCCTATAAGGATCTTGAAATATATATTTTTCAAAATTTTAAAGTATAAATATGTAAAATGACCCTCCTAAATTTTCATCTATTTAAGATGAAAATGTAGTAGGGTCATTTTACATATTTTTTGCGATTAGTTTCAAACCAAGACCGCAATAAATGCAGGAAAAGTTGTTTACTCACAGATTACAGGACAACCTATGAAAAGTGTATGGTTATAGATTAACATTAAAAAAATACGATTCCGTCGGAATCCTTTGCGAGTCCAACTCGAACTTTAAAAAAAAAAATAATCCTTTCAACCCTAGTCTTACAACAAAGGCTTTTGTTATAACTTCAATGATTTAGGCGTAGTACTGTTGCGTTGTTCAATTCATTAATGTTTTCGTATTTATTTTGTTTGCCCTCCTTTTGTACCTACTATGCGATAAATCATTATTCGGGTATTACTGGCTTTCACGTACCACATGAATACATGTTAAATTTTATTCATTAAAAGGTATACGAATTCCTACAATTTGTATTGATCCTACTTACCTTTTATGTTACAAACATAAGCTGTAATCAATAAAATTTCATTTAAACTGAGTGATATTTTTATAACATCCACAACAAAATAATGATCGTAACATAATATATCTATCTACTGAGATGAAGATATTTACCTTTTTTGCGATAGTTTTGGAAAGTGTAAAATTCACCGTCGTCTGAGTACTCATCGTAGTCGTCTAAGTAATCATCATAGTCGTCTGTGTACTCATTATAGTCGTCTGAGTACTCATTATAGTCGTCTGAGTACTCATTATGGTCGTCTGAGTACTCATTATAGTCGTCTGAGTACTCATTATGGTCGTCGTAGTACCCATAGCTCTCGTCTGCTGTCGCTGCATGATTCCATTTACGCTTTTCAAATAGCGGTTTACTTCTCACAACAGCAAGAGTAGCAGCCGCGTTATTATCAGCATCAACGTCAGTATATGAAAAACGTTTCTGGCCTTCTCGTAATCGCCAATTAATTGACATAGACGTTCTGTTTGTTATATTCAAATTCATGTTCCCATGGTGCCCATAAAATCCAACTCGTTCTACCAAGAAACGACCAACAGATGCACGTGAAGCATACAACGGTGTTGATGTATTATAGAAGCAATTCTTGGCCGCCATAAATTCCATTTTCTTTTGCTCTTTTATAAATAAAGGACATGTTCTGGATAGTGCCATGTGATTTCCAGAACAATTAGAACATTTATACACCGTAGTCGAGCAGTTCCAGTGATTGCCACCACACTTACAGCATACTAGCTCAGATGGACAATCTTTGGTTATATGTTGTCCAACTTTAAGACATCGAAAACACCGCGTCATCGGTAATTTATACGGTTCCACTTTCAATCTTAATCCATGCGTATAAACATACAGCGGTAAAATATTTCCACGGAAACACAGTTTCACTACTTTACTGGGCTCCCAGGTTGTTGTGCCAACAATTTGGCGCTCCAGACGTTTTATATCTATAACTTCACTTCCATCAGAAGTGCGTATGTCATGCATCATCTCATCGACATCTATTTCGTAATGCACATCTTTTATTAGACCGTAAATGAAGTTGGCTTGAAAATGTTGAGTGAATTTCCACCCTTTTCCCAAAAGAGGTTCAGAAGAACAAAGTTTTACTGCTGTCAATTCATCTCCTAAAACAAGACGAAATGTATATGGTGCAAGATATTTAATTTGAACAATGTTGTTAATGTCCAGTGATTTTAAATACGAGATTAATTGCAGAGTCCTCGGAAATTGAATATGGCACAACACCGTAACTTCTTTGTTATTGTCACCAGCAATCGTGTTACCTCGCCACGGGGTCATATTCTCTGCCTGCGGTATGTTCCTCGCCTTTTTCTTATATGTTACTGTCGTCCATTCCCCTACGTCATCTTCGTAGTCCTCAGGATTTCTATTGCTTGGCCCTGCTCCTTCTGCATCGTCCGCACCATATTTTTTATAGAAGTTATTTTTATCCATCTTGAAAATTTATATATTAGAAACACATATCATGTGTTATGAAATGATAATCCGTGAACACAATATGAGACAACGCGCTGGCGCAAGGGGCGGGCGCGTGGTGAAGCGGCGCGCGACGATAAACCGCGCGGCTTTACAAAAGAAATTTCCGGAAATCGACAGAAATCTTTCAATAAATTTATTATGAAAGCGCAATTTGCACTACCTGTCCGGGCGCGTGACGAGAGATTACTGAAGGACGCGTAGTGTGTTGCATAACATATACCAGTAATATTTCTGCGTGTTAAAAACTAAAGGCGATGTCACACTGACGGTAGCAATTTATTGGAGCGTAGGTAGCTGCGGCGACGGTTTTCTTTTTACCAAAAAATCAACGGCCAGTAACGGTTTTCCTTTATTCAGCATATGTTTTACTTCTTCTGCTACTTTCTCACAAAAACTATCTCAGCACTCTATCGTCTCATCTCAGGACTAGATGCTCATTGTGTTCGTGCCTTTGTCGATCACAGCGTTGTGTGCAAATAGTGTTACGTGACCGTTACACTGAAAGGTTCCAGCATACCTAAGTATTAGATACACAAAGGTTCCACTGTATGTACTGTATGAGTTACCCGGTATGTAACCAAATTCCCATAATCTGTTATTAATAAGGAATGGTCAAAGCTATCATTGCAACGTTTCTGAGTATAGAATACAGTCCTATGATTTTAGTGATATTTTATCTATTATCTCTATCAAACCAGCAATACCATTTTTATAATTAAATATTTTACTATAAATATAAATAACTATGTTGTGTTATAAAAATGTTGAAAAAAGGAAGGAATACGATTAATAAATCGATAAGAAAAACGTAGACAAAAAAATTACAGATAATTAATCGATGTAACGTAAGTACGGTTAGCGACAAAACTTAATTCAAAATTGCTCCATAATCTGCTTTTCGAATTTAATAGACAATGCTCTGTTATTATTTAATTTTACAGCGTTTAATATTTATTTTTTGCTGACTATAACAAATATTATGTTAACTAAGGTATTTTGAAACGCCATTTATTTATTTTTTTAAGCTCCATAGGAAACGATATTTCATATTTAACCCGCGGTATGAAATTTTTTTGAGGAGTAAAATCGAGCGTTAACTAAAAGTGAGGCGTTACGTTCTTTTGTGCAACGTACTTTGCGCACCTTTCACTTCTAGATTATGTATGTATTTGAAACATTTGAAGTGAAATAATTATAAAAACCAAAGCTGACTGCGCGTCGCTTCAACATTTCGAGATTGGTCCTTATTGAAGGGACGGAATATTTTGTTCTTGACGTCGGATATTACAAAGCCACGTTTATTTTCATAAAATTGACTGAAATCTTTTCATCAATCAAAAAATTCACAAGCGTGTTGTGGTAGTAAAAATACTTAAATCAATTTACAGAGGTTTTGCAGCGTTAATGCATTTCCGTGCTACTTTATTTCTAGATATTTTATTAGGGCCCCATTGGTTCTTTTTATACATTCCAATAAAGAATAAAATTAACTTCAATGAAGAAAATTGTATTTTAAAGTTGAACTTACACAAATTATTTTTTTTGAAATGGGACTTTTTATGAATGAATGATGAAAACATGACATATCTAAAACTTTGACTAACTTATTCTTATTAGCAAAACTTTCGTATGGTGGAAAATACAGGTGTGTTGATTTGGTAATGTGCGTTTGTGTGTTTTTATCCAAAATCAACGAGTTTCCTTTGTGCAATTAATTCTACAAGAACTGAAAGCATGAATTGATTTTTATACGAGTGATGTGATTAGGAAGTGTTCTAATATATATGTTAATTTATCCATCAAATAGATTTATCAAAAATATTGGACACGTAGATACAACGAGTCAAAGTTCAGGAATAGGGGTTGATGGCGTCATTTGTTGCTAAAATCACAGCGTGACGTCACGCGAAATATCAACGCATGCATCTTTTCCATTTTTCGTTTAAAAGACAAATACGTGTCCAATTTTTTTTTGGTTCATCTCACGGACTAAACAGATATTTTTAGGAACATTACCAGTAATAAACGTACAGTCAACTGAACAGTGCTTAGATACTGCTATGATATAAAATAGCCGTCGATGTCAGATATCTAACAATTATTACTGTAGTTGTCCATACTTACTTTACAGTCAATCTAAGATACTTCGTTGCAGCTGGGTTCAACCTGGCTACGCTTGATGTTTCTTAATTTAGTCCGATTAAGTTGCTAACGTAACTAGGCCGTTTAAAAACATATTTTAAAACTAACCACATTATATAGCGGATAAGCTGCTGACGCGTGCGTTCCAACTATGGCTGGTAAGAGACGAAATGGCACCCACAGGCACGACGTGACAACATGATTTAAAGCCATAGATTTAAAATTATTCTCGCTTAACTTTGACCTATTTGTCACGTAGTTCTGTCGAAACCTTAATAGTCCAGGCAAATTACGCCGAAAATGAAGCTGGCATTCCAATAATTCTTAACTCTGTACCTTGTATAGCTTGTGTATCCTGTAATAAATCAACAAAAACCCGCGTTCTTTATAAATATAACAGCATTTCAATAATAACTCGATGGGAAAAAGTATTAACTGGCATGTTTATTTTGAGTATTTGTAGAAGAGATCGAGTTTTACGAGTAGGTCAGTAAATTAAACATTTTTAATACACGCGTGCAAATATTGTTTTATTACAAGATTTTTTTTTGATTAAGTACCTACTTCAAGCTTAAAATTCACTACTTTATTTATATAATTACAATCTGTACCCGCGGCTTCGCTCCCTTCACCAACAACCGTCAAACGTTACCTACCCTACTCTACCTACCCTACATACCTAACCTATATACCTACCCTACATACCTACCCTACATACCTACCCTACATACCTACCCTACATACCTACCCTACATACCTACCCTACTCGACCTACCCTACATACCTACCCTACTTCCCTTTTTTTTTGTTTTAACACCTTCCCTGTAATCTATTGACCATAACAAAAAAAGAATTAGCCAAATCGGTCAAGCCGTTCTCGAGTATTAGCGAGACTAACGAACAGCAATTGATTTTTATATACATATATAGATATCCATATCTGACTTATTATAAAAAAATAACTCACCAATTTAATTTTTCTAAATTTCGTATTTATTTTTCAACGACATTCTTAAGGGTAAAAATGTTTACCTATTCTTTAAAAATTGTAAAAATATAAAAGATAACTTAATTTTCCTAGCTTTAATTTAAATAAACGCTATCTTGCCTTTTTCAGAATTACCCGGTTATCGAAAATGTGTAGGTAATTTTAAATGTATGTTATTAGAAGAACTTAGATCAAACACACGATTCAAGAAAAAGAAGACAGAGTTGTGAATTTTTGTAACGTTCACAGCTAATTTGACTGGCCTATAAAGCAAAAACAGACTACTACAAGTTTCACACGGAATAAAGTTGTCACAATTTGATCACCCGCTCGTAGCGGTCACTATCACAGCACTAAGCCCATCTGATACCAGCAAATAGCAACTTAATCGGACAGCGCATAGCGTTTACTCACTCGGCGTAATCTTTTCTGGTTCCAAGAAGCTCTCAGACTCCGGCTCGGTCATATCCCCACTGAGGTAGCGCTGCTCCATGTCTATGAAGTGGCCCATGGTCACTATCGTGACAGAAAAGTATACCTGCGACAAAGAAATCTATTAGATCAATAGTATCCACGATTTGCAAGCTAGGACTTAAGACTAGGCGGGCAATTTGGAAAAATTGTACTGATTGAGATTTGCAAGGCTATTAATTTGAGGCCGTGTTTGTGAAAAACTGGAGGATTCTAAATTAAAATGGTGCAAAATTAAGCATGTTTAATTTCAGAAATTGTCAGAGACAGATGCTAACACGAGATTAACAAATATTTCATACACAATAGGGCCGCGTTAGCAACTAACACAGAGTTAACAAGATGACTCTGGCTGGTGTAAGTCGGACTTAGTCCCTACAAAACATGTACTTCGAAACATATACTATTAAAAACAAATGTTAGAATGTTTAAACTAATAAAAATATCAAGTTTAAAAAATCAACAAACAATTAATCATCTTAACAGCCCATTTTTAAATTCCACGCCTCAATTAACCAAGCTTGTTTGACACGTTAAGTAAACCTTATTTTTTTACAGAAATAGGTAAGGTGGAACGTACACCCACATTCCATGTCGTTTTGTTTACATAACTCAGCAACAGATTCTGTGGCCTCTGTAGCACCAAAGTATTGATATTAGTTAGTGCGGCATTGCTGAGGGGGCTGTTAACGTGTTTAAATAGCGCGGTTATTTTACTTTATCTTAAAAAAAATAAGAAATTATATACCATAGTGTAGATTGCCGAGGCGTAGCATCCTCGGCGCAGGCTGCGCCAGCAGCAACAAGACTGGATGATCGGCATCTTGACGGCCGGGAAACTGCGCCACACAAACAAAACCATAATGTTACCTTATTCAACTAACTCGTTCATTTACTGACAGACAACAATCAGCCTTTAAGGTTGATCAACACAGCATATCCGGGACACGCCCGGGCCGAGCGACTTGACCAGGCCGTGGACCGTCTGGAGATCCAGACAATATCGGTACGTACATACATATATGAACTCTGTCACACACGTCCGTATTTGGGCCGTACCCGGGAAGATTATTGTTAGACCACGTTGTGAGAGACGACGGCCCGGACACGGACCTTATATTAAGGTTCCACATTTGTGACATTTCGCCAGACCGAACTGCATGGCAAATGTCACGGGACTCGCTAAGATAATGTGGACAAACGCAAGCAAAACTCTGCTTGTAGACGGTAGTCACAACAAAATACCGTGGCCGGTACCTATATTTACTCTCAAGCAAATAGTTGCGAGTTGCGACCACCTCGCCACGGCGCGGCGGCCGGTGGCGCATGGGCAGGAGGGGGTGCAACCATCCACAATGCTCCGTGATCGTGGCTGTGGCTGAAGCCGTGACAAGTACCTACGCGTGACAAAAACGGAAGTGTGGACGAGCAGGGTCACGCGGACATCTTTTGAAAATGATCGACTTTAATTAGATCGGCTCGTGACATGTAACATTTAGTCGTGACATAAAAAATGCACTGTCCACACTATCTCGTGACACGAGCCATACATATTTCACTGGGACTGCCAATATTTTGGAAGTTCGGGGTTAATCGCACCGATATTGTATTGTACCCATGTCGTGACTCTTGTTTGCGTGATAGATATCGTCCACATCAACAGTACAGCCACGCATTGCTGACAATGCACGAAGCAATGTCACAATAGAATGTCACAAATGTGGACCCACCTTCAACTTTTGACCGCATGAGCGTAAGTAAGCATGAGAGACTTATACAAGGTGTAACAATTTAAACGAAAAACCTGATGTTTGCATAACTCGTCAAAATGTACTGAAAATTTGCTATTCAGCTGTGCTGTGCTGTGCTGTTGTATACCTAACGCAGTGAAGCAATAAAAACGGAGTTTTTAATAGTTTACTCCTTAAGGTGAAGGAGAAGAAAGTTTGTTATCGCACAGTGCCGACTATTTAAAAATCTTATATTTATTCGCACTCAGATAATGTATAACCGCTTAGCCGCTCCATCTACAAATTGGAATTTTACACAGGAGTTTCTTATAGAACAAAGGAGTGCACTAACATGAGGGATATTAAAATGCATTCCTTATGGCCTATAAGATTTAATAGGCGGATTATTTAAGATGAAAACAAATTGCAAAATGCAGGAAGGAGATCGCGATCATACGAAAAGCGACTTTCATTTGTGACATGCAGATTTTTGGTGAAAAACAAGTTGGATGTTTTGCATTTGAAGGTCAAAATAATTAAAAAACCGCCAGTCGAACTCACACACTAATGGTTCCGTTGTATCATCATCTGCGTTGCCTTTTCCCAACAACATAAATATTGGGGTCGGCTTCGAGTCAAACTGGATTCAGCTGAATACCAGTATTTTAGGCCTGGTAGGAGCGGCTGCCTACCAGGTCTCCATAACCCATTGACTAGGTAACACGGTAGTTCTTGGCAAGACTGGTGTCAGATTAACTGGCTTCTGACGATCCGTAACGGCAGCCAAAGATCTACAACGACAGCCGGGACCAATCACTTAACCTGCTTTCTGACGGATGAAGGAGTCTCGATGTGTTAAGATGGTCACCCATCCAAGACCGACCTCGGCAAGGGTTGTTTAACCTTGAATATATATATACCCGTGTGGCCATTATTATTTAGCCCCGAGCTCCTCCTTTGTATAAACTGAAAAAAAAAACACTTTTCTGGTGTGGATTTTCCCTTTCATTTAATTAATTTCTTATTATTGCAACACAAACAAAACACTCGGTGAAAACTTTAACTGTCCTATATTGTTTATGTATATTATGTCATAGATATAAGAAAGTAGTTTGTTTTTTTACATTTCTATGATTATTATTTTATATTATTGATATTATAAAACTGAAGAGTTTGTTTGTTTGGTTGAACGCGCTAATCTCAGGAACTACTGGTTCGAATTGAAAAGCTTCTACTTGTATTGAATAGCTCATTCATCGATGAAGGCTATAGACTTTATAACATCACGCTACGACCAATAGGAGCGGAGCAGTAATGAAAAATGTGACGCAGGCGAAGTTACGCAGGTCAGCAAGTATAGTGTACCTATATGTATATAATACTTATATGTTATGCCCAAAGACCGACGCTCATTGCGTGAAAAAACCACTCGCAACGCGTTGCAGCATTTTGTAAAAGACCACACATTCTGAGTCGTAACCAAAATATATATTCTCGTATGTATACATATTCAATTCTGTGGGTCTGTTGTGTCTTTAGGCTTTATTTTCTTTTTAATTATAATCACGAGCTATATCACCGCTATCTACTGACTGGCCTGTTGGTCGAGTGGTTAGTGACCCTGACTGGTAAACCGGAGGTCGTGGGTTCGATTCCCACCCAGGACAAATCTTTGTGTGATGAGCATGATCATTTGTTCTGTGTCTGGGTGTCATTTGTCTATAATATGTATGTATTTAGAAATATATAAGTATGTTTATCAGTTGTCTGGTTGCCATAGAACAGGCTCTGATTAGTTTGGGATCGGATGACCGTGATACTATATTATATTATCGACCGAGATATTATATTATCTAAACAAAATATTACTGTTCGTAGCATTTAGTTTGCTACCAGCCTAGTCTTTTCCCAACTGTATTGAAGTCAGTTTCCCGTTCAATGGGATGCAGCTGAGTATTTCACATGTTGCCTGTATCACGACACTTCTTAAAAGGCAAGACTGGGATCAGATTTTTTGGCTTCTGACTGCCCGTAATGACTGCTAAGGAACCGAGGCCAACAGCTTAACGTGCTTTCCGAAGCATCTCGATACCTATCTAACGATTTTCACCCATCCGCGGACTGACCTCGGCAAGCGCAGCTTAACTTAGAAGATCGACCCGCGCAGCTGTTATTACTAAGTCATTAGTTCCTAGTTTGCTAATATTTTATTTTCCCTACTCATTTTTCTAACCCACGGAAATCAAAGCCAGCGTCAGATGAAACAGCTTGCGGCTTACTTGAAACTTCCTTGTTCTTAAACCTTTAAATAAGAGCCCTCACCTGGGACCCGAGGCTTCTGAGCTCTTTGAACGCAAACACGATTGTTATTCAGAACCACACTCCCTTTCTTGAAAAATATAAAAATAAACTATACTATTTTTGGTGAAACTATTCAATTTGTAGGCAGAACCTGTGATCTGTTTATTGAATTTCAATAGCTGTTGCTATCACCTAGTAAGTCAATAAGAAATTAGGTTTTTTTCATAAGTTCAATGATAGAAATATTATTTGATATTTAGTCGGTTCAATAAAATTAAAATCTGAAACAGATTAAGCAATTCGGATGTAAAACAATTCGTAGAGCTGTTTTTGCATACAATCTGAAATATTTTCATCAATGCTACGAGTAAGTGCAATAGTGAGTCTATTTGAATCTCATATATCACTATGAATTATTTTTCACCGAGTCCCAAAAGGAAAACAATTTTAGCACGAACCTACTAATCGATATGTTTTCAGACATCCAGACGGACACATTTTACGACAGGTATATATGATTTAGCAATATTAAACGGACAAGCCTCACATAAAGTGCCTTATCGTTATATTTTTATATGGCGTCCCAAATGTCGACACCTGCCCTCTGCTCCATCTCACTCTGGCATAATACTTTAACGATCAATTTAGATTAATGTCAGATCACATTCTGCGGCGGTTTGTGTTCCGGTTTATATAGCTGACTCAGAAACATTCTGTTCGAATAAAATGAGTACCTTATAGATCATTAGGTACTATCCATTGATTTTGATGACATAAACAAACATATAAACATAAAAGATCGGCAGATTCCATCAATGTTTAAATTATAAGGTATAGCCTTAACAAAATAAATGTACGAAAGTACCTCCGCAACAATTCGCAAAGCCACGAAATACCGCTGTAGAAAATGAGTCACGCTACGAAAATGCTACTAGTTGACGAACGGCCAGCAAAGCATCGTAACTGACCGTCACCGTAGCACGTAGCATGTTCGTAGAGGTTGCTACGATGCCAATGACCGCTTAGAACCCTCCAGATGAAGCGACATCATACGCACGTGCAAAAATAATGTTAGGAATGTCAACACCAAGTCATTTTAAGTAAATACAAAAATAAACACTGTAAATATGCTACCTCCAAGTAGGTGCGATGTACGAACACTTGACTCAAAAACTCGATAAAATAATCATGCAATACGTTCAAATCAACAAACTGCCGAAATGAGCTCGATTGACATGTAAATACAAAGCTCGCATGTTACATAAAGGTGAATAATTTATTGACGCCTGTTACTTCGTACACGCGCGTTGAGTCCCACGCTGAACGTTTCATCTGGGGAGTATCTTATAAAGTTTATGTTCAGTTTCGACGTTCATAAAGAAAATTTAAATATTGTTATTACTATGAGCCTTTTGTATCATAAGTTTTTCTTTTTTTAAAAATTAAAACGCTGTAAATAACCTATTAGATTGTTGTAGGTAGTACATACCTAATTGGATAAAATTAAAATGAATACATGACCTTACTGCAGGGCTTCTTTTCGGAATACTTTAAAGTATGCTGAAAACAAACCCTGGTTTACAGCAGAGATCGCTTAAGTTAAAGTTTTTCTCATAACATTTTTGACGTGTATATGTGTATATACTGTGGGCCAAAGATATAGTACTTCATTCATAAGCCACAATGAACTTAAACTGGTTCAACGGAGCGACCTATTTGACCAATAAGCCACGCTGTGTAACATTGTACCGACAGAGGAAGCAGAAAGTTAGTCGAAGGAACTACCGCTGCAGTTGACAGATAATGCACGAACTACTTACTTCTTTAATAAGAATACTGCAACAATGGACCGACGAAGATTAATATAAAGAAAGAACGGCGCACTTTTTTGTTATATCCTTACTTATGAACTGCTGCGATGTTTTTAATCCCTGATTGAACTAGATGTAAACTTAATTCTTCTAGCTCAAAAGTTTTTATTACCGACTCAGTTATTCGGTTTACGTCGGAAGGTAGCTGCTCGATGCGTTATGCCGAATGTACGTCAGTGAGTCGTGAGGCACTGTGCATCGGAATATCCAATAATTGGATCATGGACACACTTTTACCCGACCACCCCCGAAAAGGGGTAATTATTTTCGAGTGTAGAGGCATATATGAATCTATGCATTAATGTTAACTCTGATGCAGTTGGTATTATTACATTTGCGGTCGAACTAAAATCATCAAGATCGAATCGAAAAGTCAACTTCAAGTTCAACTTTTATATTGCTTTTTCTAGTAGAGTTTTAAAAACAAGTAATTTTTTGTTCCGTTTTATTTATGGACATCATCCGGCTTTTGGTAAACCGTCAATGAGCGAATTGGAGTAGGTTCCATGTCCTTGCCCTCATCAAAATCTGATTGTTTCATTGAAAATCCGCTTAATCTTGCTTGCTGCAGCCGGTGGGCGGAAGTGTTGGCGCAGAGCAATCGAGCGGGCTTGTCGGAAATAGGCGGTGCTTTCGGTCTAAGCTGCATTATTTCAACGAGCACACACATTTGAAAGAAAAAACACAAGCCAAAGAAGTGAAAAATTCCACAAGTGTTGTGAGCACAGTCCAACCTAATTTAAATCCATAACGAACTTTTTAAATCCAACCTGATAGCGATCATTAATTTCACCACTGACAGTAAATCCATACTGGTCGTGCGTGATAAACGCGGACTAGTGCGCAGGAGATCCTGAGTTCGCGCCTCACCAAGCGCAAGCGCAAGTGCTTTTTGTATTTATTTCTATGTTGCCTGGCTTTGTCATTTAGCTACGTAACAGAAAAATTGACAAAAGCGTCGTTTATGGCCAAGTAGCGGTACCACATCGGATTTGATAACTACACATCGACCACTCGACTACTCCAAATCAATATTAATAACGCCTCCTAGACGTATATCTGTCAATTACAGTGACCTATATAGAACTAAGACATGTCACCTCAGCCCACTACATCTATTAATACTACAAATAGTGGCCGCAAGATGCCAGTACTCGCCGTATGTTACAAATGTAAAAAGCATGTTGACATTAAAAAAACTGCTCTATGTTTTGTCTGCAAGAATAGATATGAACTAGACTGCAATGGTTATCCGGAGCAAACATACCGGTTAATGAATCAGGAGTCCAAAAACAGATGGCGCTGCAAGTTATGTATTAGAAAAATGGCTTCTTGTTCTAAAGATGCATCAAATATAACTATGAGGAAAAAACCGGCCGTATTTACCACGGAGTCGTCCCCGGATATACAAACAAAGCAAAGGATAAACCAATTGACTTCTACACAAGATTCTCATATCCTCACTGACTATGACACTTCCTACGAATTGGATACTTCACAGAACATACACTCAAAAAGTGTAGACGGAACAACGTCTAATTTGTCATCATTTTCGGAGATGCAAGATACGATAGTCCAGCTGACTGCAAAACTAGAAAGTACGGAACACGAGTTAGAAAATACTAAATTAGAAAATAATGATTTAAATAAACAATTGAATAATGTCATTCTTCATCAATGTTAGAAAGCAGCCCCTTAAATAGTGATAAAAAGAAAAAACACTCTCGCTTCAGTCAAAACGTATCATCCACACCGTCTTCGCCGAGAATCACGGATAACGCCAACTATGCTTCTCATCAATTTCTGCAACAAAAAGTAATTACGCTAGAAAAAAACCTTCAAAACGCTAAAGATGAGATAGAAAGACTAACTACACAAATACAGCTACTGGAACAATCTCTCAGCACTACATCAAAACCAGAGTTGACGTTAACAACTTCAACCCATCCTACCAAAGATATCAAATCAGACATACAACAGCGCTTACCTGGAAAAACAATAGCCATTTTCGGCTCGCAACAATGCGTAGGTATAGCTGCTGCCCTACAACATTCAAGAAAGTCTACACAGTTTGAAAAGTATGGAGTCTTTGCCCANAAGTCCTTGCCCAAACGATGCCAAACGCATATAGCGACACAATAGTTAAGTGCTGCATAAAGTGACTATCTAAATGTCAACAAATTGAACAATAGTTTGAAAAACATTTGTAAATACTACAAAAACAGTTATTTCACGAATAGCACACATTTCAATTTGTCTGACATTTGCAAATCAATTAATTATATAATAGATTGTGAAGACTACGATAGAAAATATCTAAATCCAGTCGAAATTAGGAAGATCCTTGTTAGTAGCAAACTATGCTTTTTACCTAAAACGAAGTCAAATGCACCCAAAAAAGGTACTATTCCTTTTTATTTTAAAATTATCAACAGCAAAGAACTCAAAGTGAATAATTCTACTAGTACACCATCCGTAAAACCCAAAAAAGGTATCATCACCTTTCTACTTTCAACCTAACACAAAAAACGACACATTTTTTCGTGCCTAAAAACACAACGCCTAAGTCACAGTTTTAGAATCCTCCACCAAAACATCGCAAGTGTACTATCGAAACAGGAGCTTTTATAACTAACGTTACAGGAGATGAGAGACTTAAACAATGACCCACATGTGATTTGCCTCTCCGAAACATTTATTAAAAAAGGAGAAGAGAGCTATCTCAAATTACACAATTACGTTATGGCAACGAATTTTAGCAGGAAAAAGCATCGAGGAGGCACTTACATACTGATCAGAAAAGGTATAGGATTTAAAGAATTACCATTAAAAGAGTATGCAGCAGTAAATAGTTTCGAAGCATGCGGAATAGAGTTGACTGAGGAAAAATTGGTAATTATTTGTTAATACAGAACCCCTCAGTCTGACCCGAACCAATTTTTAACTAAGTTAAACAGTATTTTGCAATACTTAGTCACAAAATACAACTCGAAAACGCGGGTAGTTTTAGCAGGCGATTTCAATATAAATACTTTCGAAAAAGGCAAAATCACACAAGACCTGCAAGACCTAGCACACACCCACAACCTAAAAATTCATATTAACGTACCCACTCGCAAATGTTCTTGTATAGACCACATATTAAGTAATATACCTGACGCAATCGCACAAGTACTACCACTTTATCTCTCGGACCACGACACAGCGCAAATGCTAAGTTTTCCTTTGCGAGTCCAGACAAGAGCTGCAATANTCTTTGCGAGTCCAGACAAGAACTGCAATATTCCATACTTGCAAAAGAGATTATAGTTTAAATAATATACATAAATTTAGAGAATGTTTAAAAAATATATCGTGGTCAGATGTATATGTAGTAAATGATGCAAATATGGCATTCAACCACTTTCATGAACTAATATGCCTGTTTCATAAACTCTGTTTTCCAAAAGTAAGGGTTAGGATAAATACAAACAATAATAGTAAACGAACGTGGATGACTAAGGGTCTTAAAGTATGTTCTAAAACTAAACGATACTTAAGATATCAATACTATAAGAATAAAAATAGAACTAACAAGGTTAAATACACAACATACTCCAATTTATTACAAAAATGTATACAAAATGCTAAACGGAATGCTAACATTAAGTTTATAAATAACAATAAAAACAAATGTAAAGCCACGTGGTCCGTTATAAAGAGTGATATACACAGTATTAACTTTGGGAACAATATTGATCACATACAGATTGACAATGCTAAACTCACAAAACCTGCAGAAATAGCCTCGGCCTTTAACAATCACTATATAAACGGTCTTCCAGTAAAAAATCGTATAAATAGTCATCGCAATGAAAACATCACTGCTAACTCGATGTTCCTCACTCCTATGTCTGAAAGTGAGGTAAGGCAACATATATTATCATTAAATAATACCAACTCTGAAGGCTACGATGAATTAAACACAAAAATCATTAAAGCATGTGCCAATGAAGTGAGTGGAGTGTTGACATATCTGATTAACTTATCTTTTTCGCAGGGAGTATTCCCAAACGCTTTGAAATTGTCTATTGTTAAACCGTTGTTCAAAAAGGGTGAAAAGTATGATATGAACAATTATCGCCCTATAACGCTAATACCAATCTTGTCAAAAATATACGAGAAATGTATGTACCATAGATTAATAAACTACTGCGAAAAATTTAATATCATAAGAAAAGAACAATTCGGTTTTCAAAAACGTAAATCTACTACATTGGCCATCTTTACACTTTTGAAAACCATACTAAATGGTATAAATAATAACCAGCTGGTAACAGGACTATTTTTTGACTTATCAAAGGCGTTTGATTTGGTTTCACACGTTAACCTATTACAAAAATTGGAGGCTCTCGGAATTAGGGGACTGCCACATCAATGGATATCTTCATACCTAACTGACAGACAACAGTGTGTCACTGTCACCAAAGTCGACGGAAATGGAGATATGTTGTTGTATACGTCTGAGTATAAATATATAAAACGAGGCGTGCCCCAAGGTAGCATATTAGGGCCCATCTTATTTCTCCTCTACATAAATGATATTGTTAATGTGACTAAGCACAAATGCTTTCTTTATGCTGATGACATTTCTATAATTGTAACTGCTGACAAAAAATATAAATCGATTACTGACCATGAAATTGACATAAATAAAACAATTGCTGACTTAATTAATTGGTTAAATATAAATAATTTATCTATTAATCTTGACAAATCTGTATATTTACAATTTAACAAATATTATAATAATAAATTCAATATTAAGATGGATATACAAAAAATTTACCAGGTGACAAAAACTAAGTTTTTAGGTGTAGTAATAGATGAGCATTTGGACTGGAAGGAACAGGTTGAGCATGTATGTAGCAAAGTGAATAAATTTGTATATGCCCTTAGAAAGATTAAGAAAATAACAAATATAAAAACAGCTGTAATGTCATATCGAGCGTATGTGGAGTCCTCGTTGCGGTATGGAATAATAAAATGGGGAAATAGTACCGACTCTAATAGAGCATTTGTCGCTCAAAAGAAATGTATACGAGCCATACACGGGATTCCATCAGATGAATCATGTAAACCAATATTTAAAAGGCTTGGTTTGCTACCATTGCCTTCAATATATGTGTATGAAGTATGTATGTTTGTACAGAAACATAGAGAACTGTTCAAAACAGCGGAAGATGTATGTTCACGAAGTCGGCGTGACCAATTCAGGCTGGTACTAGACGTGATGCCCCGGTGTGCTAAATATAAAAAAAACTGTGTANACTTAATTAATTGGTTAAATATAAATAATTTATCTATTAATCTTGACAAATCTGTATATTTACAATTTAACAAATATTATAATAATAAATTCAATATTAAGATGGATATACAAAAAATTTACCAGGTGACAAAAACTAAGTTTTTAGGTGTAGTAATAGATGAGCATTTGGACTGGAAGGAACAGGTTGAGCATGTATGTAGCAAAGTGAATAAATTTGTATATGCCCTTAGAAAGATTAAGAAAATAACAAATATAAAAACAGCTGTAATGTCATATCGAGCGTATGTGGAGTCCTCGTTGCGGTATGGAATAATAAAATGGGGAAATAGTACCGACTCTAATAGAGCATTTGTCGCTCAAAAGAAATGTATACGAGCCATACACGGGATTCCATCAGATGAATCATGTAAACCAATATTTAAAAGGCTTGGTTTGCTACCATTGCCTTCAATATATGTGTATGAAGTATGTATGTTTGTACAGAAACATAGAGAACCATTCAAACAGCGGAAGATGTATGTTCACGAAGTCGGCGTGACCAATTCAGGCTGGTACTAGACGAGATGCCCCGGTGTGCTAATTATAATAAAAACTGTGTAGCTATGTATGTGCGTATTTTTAATAAATTACCAAATACGTTTAAAAGTCTTAATTACAAACTTTTTAAAATTAAATTGTATAACTGGCTGAATGAAAATAGTTTCTATAGTGTTAAAGAATTTCTTAAACATAAACTGTAATGTTGATACCATAATTTTGCATGCTTTAATATTAAGCAAAACATGTTTGGACTCAATTTGTATTGTAACATCTTTTAATACCGTGTTTTCTGCAAATAAATATTATTATTATTCTCTTTATTTATTTTCCTTACATACTAATTTACATTTTTAAATATTTCTTCAAAAAAACATTGAAAAATTAAAAAAAAAGCATTTAAAAATATAAAAAGTAGTAGTCCGCCGGTGCCGGGAGCAGAGTCCAAGCTACTGGTGCTTAGGGTTCCAGAGAAAGGAATCTCCTCACAATACGAGCCGTATCGAGGAGTACTGCCTTCTGTATCAGGCCCTTTACCCAACTGCGTAACGCCAACTTCGACAGATGGTCGTCGAAGCTTTTGGCCATCAGGCCATTGGCCGTAACGACAATCGGCACAATGACAGCCGATTCCACATTCCACATGTCGACAACCTCGTGTGCCAAGTCGAGATACTTGATTTGCTTCTCTTTCTCAGCCTTCACGAGGTTCTCGTCATGTGGGATGGTAACATCGATTATCATTGTGCGGCGCGCTAATCGGTCTATCACCACTACGTCAGGCTGATTGGCAACAATAGTCCTATCAGTGGTGATAGACCGATCCCAGTACAACGTGACATGGTCATTTTCGAGAACTGGGTCGGGCACATACTTGTAATACGGTACCTCAGAATCCACAAGTTTGTATTTCAAAGCAAGTTTCTGATGGATAATCCTGGCCACTTGGTTATTCCTGTGCAAGTACTCGCCGTTAGCCAGACGAGAACAACCAGAGATAATATGTCTGATGGATTCACCCGGACGGTGGCATGCCCGACACATGTCAACCGTCC
>NDFZ01004535.1:0-96491 GCA_002192655.3 Mamestra configurata
AGCTGAGAACAAACAAAATAGCGTGTTATAATTTCAACTTAGCATAAGATTTATAGAATAGACAGGTTATGATATATTGTTTTTGTCTTCTGTATTACCAAGTTGTACTGGTTCGTTACTCACCTTGAAGAACATCTTGTAGTTATTGTTACGACTATGTCCAAGAATGAACTGATACATAACTTCTAAACTTCACGTCTTTTATATGACTTAAAGTAATAATACATCCAAGGTAGTATTGATTTCTCTCAATTAAGTCGCATTCAATAAGAGTGTTACGCTTTGACGGTAACTGTATCGTAAAATAGATAATTTTATAATTCTTTTGCATGATATTAGATCATTCCTTGGATTATCACCAGAGATCGGAATAGGTAGACTATATTTACCTAACATTAGGTAAATAAAGTGTAAGTAAGTAACATAGAGTTGATAATACCTACTCTTAAATCCCGGAATTATAAACATGACGATTATATCCCGGGATTTAAGAAATTGCAAATTACTTATTGCTCTTTGAATACATTTGAATAAAATTATTATATTGAAGAATCTTATTATGTTTTTATAGTTCCGTTCCTACAAAAACTGTTCAATTAAATAGCTTTGTTTTTACATCTATCTTTCTTCTTTTGATTCTTTAAATCAATTATTTGTAACTCACAGTCCAGTTCATGTTTGTATAATCCCGGGTTTTAATTGTCATGATTCCATTTATGATTCTGGGATTTTACAGGCGGTATTATCAACTCTATGATACTTACTTCCACGAACATTAGGTAAATATAGTCTACCTATTCCGATTTCTGATTATCACTTATCTGTCATACAAGAGGATAAGGTACTTAAAATTACGTAGAGCATATTACGGTAATTAGATATTGTTTTGCTTGAGTTTACAGATGTCATAATTGTCTTGTTTAAAAAGGTGCTATATAATAAGTAGTATTCTATTCTTTTCGATTTATATCGTTAATCATAAAGTATGATAAAAATATGAACTTAGGAATTAGGTTATCCAATTCTTTATCTTTCTAAATGATTTGTTGTTATGATCATCGCAATTTTCGTAAACATTTACTGAAAAGCTAAAAAAAAATTTTAAGATTGGACATCATCGCATGAGTTTTTCCGCTCTGGGTGGAGCGGCTTTCCGCTCCGTTCGTATCATCTTTCTGACTAAAGTTCATCCGTGTTCTTTCTAAAGCCCTTTGCGTTCCAGGGTCGCCCTTTGCGTTCCAGAGCCGAGCTATAAAATACGCTGCAATTATAACGATGGTGTTGACAGTTGGTGGTGTGGCACACGCATGCCTCATAAAGTACGCAAAACTGTTGGTCCTGCGGCTGATCTTACCCCAATGTCTCTCATTGCAGTTCCATTGGACTGTGAGAGTAGGTACCTAAAGAAACAGTGAGTGCGATAAATCCTGCGTCTTGGCTTATTTCCGTTATGACTGGCATTGCTTCCAATAAATGGATATACAACTGCTGATATAACTATTTTATTTGATATGTTACTTACTGATATATGCTAGGTACCCCACAGTACATGAATATGTACCTACATCACTGAATTTACAACTCTAAGATAGAATCTAACAGTATTTATACATAATCCTTCGTTTGAACAAATTACAATCCTTGACCACTCGTATCGATCATTATCATAAGACTGTCGCTGTAAACAGCCAAAGCTGAATCTTTACAACTAAAATTCGTAATTTGCATACGCAATCATCTTTTGAATCATAATTTATATTATAAATGCGATAGTGAATTTGTGTTTTTGTTATACGTTTGTTTGTTTGTAAATGTTTGAGAAATAATAGTTTATCATGGGCCACAATGGTATGTAGGTATATCCAATGTGGGGCTTTCCAACCTTTTATCTGCTTTCAGGATGGTGTTGGGGCTGGCGTGTACCCGCCGTTTGCTGAAGGCGCATCACTTGCATGCACATGATGTTGTGAAAACTGTGAATTTCCTCCTCTGCGAATATATCAGAAGCACTGCAGTACTGCGGCAATCACATTAACACTAAAAGGAAACAAAAACTCATCAAATAATTAACATAGGTCCAATTCTACTCATTTTGAAGCAACGTTAGCATTTGCATCTCACAAATTGTCAAATCTGTCAAAAAAGCTTCAATTTTCATGCCGTACTCAGTCGGCAAAAACGGATTTTTTATTTTATCAGTCTGCACCAGCCTGATGGTACCGTTAAGATTGTCGAGTACTACGCTGATAAGAAAACTGGGTTAGCGCAAAAGCATTCAACTTGGGACCCAGCTGCTGCCATAGCTCATTCTAAGAAAAGGGTCTGATGATTAGGTTTTCTTTTCACAGATTCAACGTCAACGTAAAGTACGTGGGTCACGCCAAACACTTTGTTCCTGAACACCACCATCATCATTAATTCTGTGATATTACATGTTAATAAGTATTTGTTAAAGCTCTAAATATAATTTTGTTACGATACTGAAATAAACATTATTAAATAAATCTCATATAATTTGTAATGATTGCACTTGAAGAACAAAAATTATCCCATCTTGACTATTCCTTCTACGATAAAATGATGTAAAGCTTAAATTAATATCCAATTTTATATTTTCCACCTTAATAGTGGTGTTAGGGGCCAGCCCAAGACCACTATTTAGGTGAAAAATATAAAATTGAGCGAATATCCCTAGACGCAGGGTGTTGGCTTAAAATAGTGGACTGTATGGGGTGTGGGGGTTAAAAGTACGAATACGGAACGATCCAGTTTTTTGTTGCTGCGTTAATTAAATTAAACCGAATTTGTTATATTACCAACACTTGATTTAAGTTCACGGTGCGACTTTAGCATCCTTGAATACTACTGTCAATAGTTTCCCTTTCTCTGGACATTTCAAGAAAGTCGTTATAGTTCTAGAGACGTACTGTTTAGTGATCCAGGGATGATGTTTAAGTAGAAGAATATGCATGTAATTAAATATTTTAAAATTCAATGTTGACATTTCAATGCTCTAAATCTGCAATCTACGTTATATCTCAAAAATAAAAAGTAAACGTAAACTCGGTTCACCCGCGACTTAGTCTGCACAGATTAAGTACAAACAATTCCCCCTAAAGATTGAATTTCCAAAAACTCCTTGGTGCTCAAATAAATCGTAAAAGGAAGTGTGCAAAACTTCATGTTTCTAGTCCAGTAGTTCCGGCTGTGCATTTAGATATATGTCAGTCACTTCAGGTAAATTAAACAATATTTAGTTTTATACTCGCTTTATTTTTAGAATAGGTGCTACTAGGTTTACTAGTTAACATTGACAACAGCTTTATTTCCAGTAATGATGAGGCACGATGTGGTGTGTGCTGTGCTTCACGTCCGCGTGGAAGCTGAGGAGAAACAAACATTATTATAACAACTGAAGTAGATCAAAAGTGGCTGCAACTAATCAGATCCAGTTGTAGCTATTGCTACACTCACCCGCTGTGATGGTCTGCATGGTAGTGCACATCCCTGACGGAGCCGTCCGGTTCGTGCAGCGAGTAGTGACCCTTGACGACGTCACCGTCGCGGTACTCGTGCTGCGACTTGTGGTCGCCCGTGTGAGAGTCCTCCACCTTGTACTCGAACTCGTACTTAGGGTGAGTCTGCAAAAGAGTAGAGTTTTAGTAAAACAGCTCTGTTGTTTATTCAGGCTATTTGATACTGATAGGTAGTGTTGGTACAGACATAGTAATCATGATGACCATGTCCATGGTGTACTATCTCATGGTGTCCGTCATATCGGTGGATGTACTGGGACGAGTGTCCGTGAGCGGAGACCACCGCGACCACCACTGACAGCGCGCAGACCAGCTGAGAACAAATACGATAGTTTGTTTTAATTTCCTCTGAGCATCTAATATCTAGAAAAGAGGGGTATGAAATTTATATTATCTCTTGTAGAACCAAGTTATACTGGATTTTTACTTACCTTGAAGAACATCTCGTTGCTATTTTTGAGTGTATGTCCAAGATTGAACTGATACATTACTTCTAAACTTCACGTCTTTTATATGATTTAAAACAATACATTCAAGGTAGTATTGATTTCTCTCAATTAAGTCGCATACGATAAGAGTTTGACAGTAAATGTTTTGTAAAAGACATAATCTTGTTTTTTTTTTTTGCATGATGATAAATCATTTGTTGGAAAGTAACTCTAGCATAGTAGAGTCTAAGGTAGTTAAAAGTACATAGGTCATTAACGGCAGCATTGGCATGCTTGAACCTGAAAATGAACCTTAATGTTGTTATATTAGTGTGAATTTGAATACGTGGTCCTTCGAACTAGGGCATAACCTAGCTGTAAATGTCTCTTCGTGCTTATTGGCCTAGATTTATTCTGTCTTCTTGATTTGGACTGAATTGGAAGTTATTTATTCCTAGCCTTCGCTGTTCTTTTCTGATTAATTTCTTTGCGGAATCCTCGATTGTTAAATCATTTATCCGGGGTTCGTCGAGCTTTATCGACTCAGCGTTATTTTGGTTTCGTTAATTCTGGCTCACAGGAGTTGCAGTGTTTGGGAATAGTCTGTCACAATAAAAAAAAAACTGTTTACTAGTTGACTCAAAATCACTATCTTTTAAATAAAAATGATGATGATGTGTGGAAATCATTAAATATCATACTATGAACTTATGAGTCTAGATTGTTCGGGAGAGTTTTTGCTCATGGTTATCGCAATTTTTGTAACAACATATTCTATAAAATAAAATAAGAGCTGCCTGTTTATAAAGTCCATTTAGAAACTACAACTTATTTTCGAATTCTGATACCATTTTCGTCTATCCAGAAAAAAAACCATTCTTGATCAGTTGTTTTTTCTTATCATCAGTCAGATTCGCGCGCAAAGAGTTTCAGAAAACCAATCATATTTACTGTCTTATTTTTAAACATATATTTAACATAGATTGTCCTGTAAACTGGGTGATTGGGAATTGAGTGCGCTGCTTACAAATGGGCTTTTCTAGAGTTAATTTGCAAAAATGTTCACCCCTTTAAACCAAATTGAGTTTTTTTTAAGTACCTATTCGAACTCATGTTATCTTGAGAAATTTCAAGAACATTTAATCCAAAGTAATACGAGAGATTTATTTATTCGTTTATGAGCTTTAACAAAAATATAAATTTACCGTCAAGACTTCCTGAGATAGGACGAACTTGTAACTAAAAAACAAATTTAAAAAGTTTGATACTCAAAAAGAAAACCAATTTGGACTACAAGTTTCCGGAGTCAAAATCGTTTCCATCTAGAGATCTAGAACATTCATTTGAAGGAACGCACTCAAATACGAATCACCTTGTTTAAGAAAAGAACTATTTTCTGTACTTTTTAAAATTGTAGGATTAATAATTTCGGAGATAAGGGTGTGAATCGGTTCAAAAGATATGTAGAACATGGGCTATGACTGAGGGACAGACATACAGTCAGCAAGACGGACAGATGCAGTTAGTCATTTTGTAAGTTTCGATTTACAGACCTCCGGTATCGTAATATTATATTCGGACAAATAAATGAATTTAAAACAAAATTGTTTTTTCTGGATATACGCTCGTAATTACCCATTGCTGGGTATTGACCTCCCCTTTTATATCGTAATAGTTGACTTAGTATTTTTCCCTGTGTCTTGTGTAGGTAGCGCCTAGGTATGGCACGTGGAGTTCTAAAGCCAGCTTGAGGATTCAGTTCATATTCTTTTATTAGATTGTTTCAAGAGTTTACAACTACTTTCTTTGATGTTTTAAGTATCATGCTTGTAAGCATCAACCAAGAAGGGGAGTAATTCATCAACCAACGTGCGTAAGGCCCATTTAGGACGACTTGCAGAAAATCAAAATAAATAATATTTTCAATCTGCAACTCGTCTCACGTTATTATCAAGGACATTTAACTACTAATGTATTCTTTATTTAATTTTTCGGCGATGTGATACTGGCAACAGAGAACATGACTGTGTACTCACATCGCTGATCAATGATAATCAGGTGCTTTGGGAAATATGTCACTCGAATTGCGGTCACCTAAGCTCGATCTTTGACCACTCTCACCAGTCCATAAATCTTTCAGCCTTAATATTCAACATTAAAGGTTCAATGTCCAGTGTTCCTTCTTAGCGCTCAACTACATCATAAAAAGAAGCCCTGTGTCAGTCCTTTTCCCTTTTATATATATTTAGGTATAATTAAACAATATCTTGTTTTATAATCTCTTTATTTTAAGAATACATTTACAACATACATGATTTTTGATCACTAGATGACATTAACAAGAACTCAGTAATGGTGATGATGAGGCACGATGTGATGTGTGCTGTGCTTCACGTCCGCGTGGAAGCTGGGGAGAAACATACATTATGATAACAACTGAAGTAGATCAATAGTGGCTGCAACTAATCAGATCCAGTTGTAGCTATCGCTACACTTACCCGCTGTGATGGTCTGCATGGTAGTGCACATCCCTGACGGAGCCGTCCGGTTCGTGCAGCGAGTAGTGTCCCTTGACGACGTCACCATCGCGGTGCTCGTGCTGCGATTTGTGGTCGCCCGTGTGAGAGTCCTCCACCTTGTACTCGAACTCGTACTTAGGGTGAGTCTGCAAATTGTTCACGAAACCTTATAATAAGAATTGGGTAAATTAAAAAAAAATAAAAAGAATTGAAAGTAGAATACGATAGATACTGACGTAATAGTCATGATGACCATGTCCGTGGTGTACTATCTCATGGTGTCCATCGTGACGGTGGATATACTGGGATGAGTGTCCGTGAGCGGAGACCATAACAACAGCTACAGACAGCAAGCAAATGACCTGAAAACAATTTCGCAAAATATGAAAAAAAAAATGTTGCTTGTAGGGATTTCTAAATCAGTTTGACAGAGGCTACTTTTGAATCGTCATCAACAGAAGACAAAGCTTCATCAACTTTATAGAATCTTTACCTTAAAGAACATTTTGTGCGATGGTTATTGTTGTCAGTGAGTTGAAACGAAGTCCAAGAGTGAACTGATACATAGCTTCTAAACCTCACGTCTTTTATATGACTTAAAATAATACTGTCAAGGTAGTATTGATTTCACTTTAAATTATATCGGCTGTTATGTTTAATGGTTGTTGCGCTTTGACAATTACATAGCTCTATTTTAGTATACGTTAGATACGTAGAGTTTTATTTTCGCATGGTGGGAAAGTCATTCATGATGTCATATTATTGATAAGCTTGTATTTAATATCGCAACGTTACAACTGCTTTGGTCCTCTTTTCATCGCCACCTATTTTTTTTTACTAGTTTCGCGCAGTACCGTGATTATGCGTGTGGCTCAGTTTTTATCTCATTGTTTTTCACACAAGTCATTCACCTTCTCGGTGTGTTTTTTAAAAATGTTTTTCGTTTATTTTAATGTTTATTAATTGTGATTCTGATTATTGATAAAAAACTTTGAATTTTGCACGTGGCCATTTTTTTAAATATTTTTTTAAATCTAAAACTGGAAAATAAATACAATAAAGTAGATAGATAACGATTTCGCATTCTGATATTTTTGCCTGTTTTTGTGAGGAAAAATAAACATAAACATTATCCTATAAAAATGTTTATATTTATTTTTACAGTAATGAATTAAAAGCTCTGAAAGTTAAACTATTTTAACTATCAGAGCTTTTAAGTCATTATAGTAAATCTTGCAAACATTCACCATCATATCAAGCTTTAGATGAAAATAGATACTGCTTATTTAGCTAGGTTTTAATTTGACATGAGTAGAAATTTATACAAAAGGTGTATCAACATTACCCCTGAAATGTAAGATAACTTTTTTGCGGCTTTTGAGGGATAGTCAATGCAGTAGGTGTAAGTATTTCTTTGTATGAACTTACAGAATGATATCCCCATATACTTTACTATCTACATCGTCATTCATCAATTCTTATACATGAAATTCTTCCGTTGCTGACTGACTGAGTGAGTGACTGATAGACATCGCACAGCCAAAACTACTGGTCGTAGAAAGCTGAAATTTGGTATGTAGGTTTCTTGGGGATTGTGTGAGGGACCAGTAAAAGAGGATTTCCCGAAATTCTTACGGAAACCGGAAAACAACGGATATGCGCGTACGAAGTCGCAGTAAAAACTAGTACGATTAGTTCGTACTAGTTTTTACTACGACTTCGTTGATGATGAGTTGAGATAATTTTTATAATGTTATCTAGGCTTATTTCTGCTAGGGCATCGCAAGGGCTGTTTTGAAATGGGTACGTAAAAGATATGCTGTGGAAAGTACATAAAAGCTAAATTCGATTCTAATTATATCACAAATATAACTTCACAATGTTCTATCTATCTATCTATTGGGGTTTGATTTCCAACCTCTCTCCAGAAGCAGAACAGTCCTCTCGGTGTGTTCAGGATATCTTTAATTCGGCATCCCTATTGTTTGCTTCCGTATTTCGGCGACGCCTGTGCACTCAAGGAGCTATTGCGATATCTTCTCCTCCTCCATGCCTGCTCTGCACAGAGGACTCAAAGTCAAAGTCAAAGCATTTACTGCCCGTTATACCTATCTTGTGGAAATGTTTGTTCAGTGAGAAGTGCCCGGTGATGGTCCCTGCCACCATTTGTAGGCTGCCCCTATACAGTCGCAGAAAGCACCTAGTTAGTTTCCTGTCTAGGGATGGCATGGTCGCCTTAGACTGCCTGTAGCCTGGTGTTGAGGCCAGACCAGACCAGCGTTTTGCTTGTATGCGGGTGTGTTCTTGTAACCATGTGCGCAGCTGGTTGAAAGGGACTGGTACTATGGGTTCGGGTCTAACAGCCACCGTATCAGATCCCCTCATGGCCAGCTCATCGACCGCGTCATTTCCTGGTTATCCGCTGTGTCCTTTTACCCACTGCAGCGTCACAGTGTTACAGTTGGTCACCGTGACGCGTTCTACCGCATCTTGGCATTTTATACGAGTTTCGAGGTTGTGTAATTCGCACCTAGGGATTGAAGAACTGAGGCGCTGTCGGAGAGTATACGAATATGAGTATCCGTGACTCTTCTGGCGTCTGTGGCATGAACCGCCTGGATAATGCCTACGCATTCCGCCTGATAGACGGTTTTGAGCTTTCTTAGCGGTCTGGATATTTTGATGTTGAGGTCGTTAGAGTAAACTTCAACTCCAGTGCCCGCGCTTGTTTTTGATCCGTCACTGTAAATTCGCAGCTCTTCGGGATCTAAGTAGTCATCTTATTCTTATGTTAGCACTATGTTGTAGTGCTTTTGGAAATAGGCGAAATTGTTTGAATTGTGTATGTTTAATAAAATTGTAATAAGAATAAGTTAGTCTATAAGTCCTTCTCATATTTTATATTATTGTCTTTTGCTGTGCCCAACAGGGTCCACAATTGTGTCTCATAAATTTTTCACCTACCACCTAAGCATGTACATTGTGGAATGCAATAAAGAATTGAGTATTGAGCATTCCGTTAAATGACCTCCGTGACGTTCATAGTTTGGTATACCTACTTTGCTCTACTCCTTCTTTGATCCACACAATTATGTCACAAGGGATATAGTACAGACCGACTAGTCCATTATTTTGTTTGATAGGTTTCGAATCCCAACAGTTTTCGCTTTTTTTTCCGCAATAATTGATACAGAAGGATAATACAACAGCAATGCTGGAAATTGTTTTGTTAAGGTATCGGAGGATCATGTTATGTGAAAAAACACTGCAAAAGATTGCATGCAGTGCGTCAACTAGTGTGGCGGTATTCAGTCTCCTCTCTGATTTGAACTAGGTATGTGTATTTTGAATTATATATTGTAGCTATAATTTTACACTTTCTGCTGGATAACGTACCTGCTTGCGAAATGAATTGATATCACTCGTGTGTGTTGAATACCAGTATGTTTTGATTATATTGTTTTGTACGTAATTATTACTGTGTAAAATACCAAGAAAACAAATTTTTTGTTTGTAAAATTTATTTATATAAAACTAAATGGTGTTTCATAAAAATCAGTTAACAATTAAATAAGGCGTTTTAGTAATGGTGATGATGAGGCACAATGTGGTGTGTGCTGTGTTTCACGTCCGCGTGGAAGCTGGGGAGAAAAACCAACGATTAAAATCAATTTTTCATTAAAATTGTGGTCCTCATAATGTAACGATAAGATAAACACATTACATTAATGCGAGTTTTTTTTCTGGATATTGTGACTGAAATTAGCGATATGACTACAAAATGTACACATACCCGCTGTGGTGGTCTGCATGGTAGTGAACATCCCTGACGGAGCCGTCCGGTTCGTGCAGCGAGTAGTGTCCCTTGACGACGTCACCGTCGCGGTGCTCGTGCTGCGACTTGTGGTCGCCCGTGTGAGAGTCCTCCACCTTGTACTCGAACTCGTACTTAGGGTGAGTCTGCAAAAAAATAGATGCTTAGGGATTTTTTTTTGAAGATTTTACAGTATACTTTCAATTATAGATAGTTTCGTTACTAACATAGTAGTCATGATGACCATGTCCATGGTGTACTATCTCATGGTGTCCGTCGTGTCGGTGGATGTACTGGGACGAGTGTCCGTGAGCGGAGACCATCGCCACCGCCACTGATAGCGCGCAGACCAGCTGAGAACAAACAAAATAGCGTGTTATAATTTGAACTTAGCATAAGATTTATAGAATAGACCNTTCGTGCAGCGAGTAGTGTCCCTTGACGACGTCACCGTCGCGGTGCTCGTGCTGCGACTTGTGGTCGCCCGTGTGAGAGTCCTCCACCTTGTACTCGAACTCGTACTTAGGGTGAGTCTGCAAAAAAATATGTAAGATTAGAGATGTTAGGACAAATTTTGAAATATATTTTATGCTATAAGTCCAGATACTGACATAGTAGTCGTGATGACCATGTCCGTGGTGTACTATCTCATGGTGTCCGTCGTGTCGGTGGATGTACTGGGACGAGTGTCCGTGTGCGGAGACCATCGCGACGGCTACAGACAGCAAGCAAAGCAACTATAAAGATAATTTTAAATGTAGGTTTAAACATTGTATCACTAAGTTGTTATTATTATTGCAGTTCTAAGAAATTTGACTCTACCACTGATCGCTAATTTGGTACCCCCTTTGTCAAAATTACGTCCGTTTAACTTTCACTTGAATATCATTTCATTTCCACACATAACTTTTATTGGAAGAATAATATGAGTATATGTCAGATTGATTTATTCAAAATAGCTGTCAAACCCATATATTTCAGACAAAGATTATCTGGCATTTAAAAAAACAGCCCTCAGTAAAATAAATATATGGAGATAGTACCTTAACAAACATGTTGTTTTGGTTGTCTATTTTAGACTTCATGAAACTTATTCAATGTCCAAGAGTGAACTGATACATAATTTCTAAATCTCACGTCTTTTATAAGACTTAAAATAATACATTCAAGGTAGTATTGATTTCACTCATAATAGTTATGGCTGCTAAATTGTTATGAGTGTTGCGCTGTGACAATTATATATTTTGTAAAAGTTCAATTGCTCAGGTAATGTTGTTTTTACTCGCATAATAAATCGCAACAATTATGTCGGGTTGTTTTATGTGAACATAATAACGATATCCATTAGTAATTATTCAAAGACTAAGCAGGTAGAATAATCCAGCAGTGGGAATAAGCAGAGGTATTGCCGTACACAATTAGGAACAAACTCCCAATCCCCGATTCATGAAAAAAAAACAATGATTTTGTAGTTTTTGCAACACACTCGGTCAGAAGATGACTTCTTCCTGAGAATGAAAAGAATAACAAAATAAATAAAAAAATAATCAGTTAGTAGTTCCAAGTATTTCTATATAGAAACAAATAAATTATCTCTTTATAATATTAGTGCGTTTTAAAAATTCAAACTAATATTCTATTGAAAAATATTACAAACCAACCTGGCTGAACTAATTTAACTCGTTATGTGTAGCTGTTACCAGGCAGCGTATTAAAGTAGTCTTGCAAGTCTCGCTTATTTTATGTAAAACCGGCAATTTTACATATTTTTTTTATTTTTTTCGACATAATTGACGACACGGTTGGCGCAGTAGTTGAACGATTGGCTGCCGCGCTGCGTGACGCGGGTTCGATTCCCGCATGGAACAAATATTTGTACCTGTGGCCTACAGATAGTTTTTTCGGGTCTGGCTCTTTGTGTATGAGAAAGTTTGTAAACGCACCTACTATACAGGAGAAATTCCTAGTGAGGGAAAAGTTTAAAAAAAAAAATTGGTTTAGACCCACTCAGTGTTTGTTATATTTTTATTCAATTTTGCGTTTTTCATGAAAAAGCAGGGCAGCTTAAAAAGTCAAGTTATTAATAAATTAAAAATAGATACTAGAATAAAAAAAAACTAGTATAAAAATAACAATTTATTTAGTAACAATAATTCAACAGTCATTATTAACAATAAATATCACATATCAATGGTGGTGGTGGTGGTGTTCAGGAACAATGTGTTTGGCGTGACCCTCACGTCCCACGTTGGCATTGAACCTGCGAATGAAATAAATTAATTACCATCAGTACTTTTGTACATTATTTATGTTCAACATTCAAGTCTGTAGTTCAGAGATGCTTAGTATGCTCACCCGCTCTTCTTGTCCGCGTGGTACTCGACGATCCTGGCAGTTTCATCAGCTTCATGCAGGCTGTACACGCCCTTCACTACGTCACCATCACGAGATTCATGCTGAGACTTCTTGTCACCCGAGTGAGGGTGAAAGTGGAGGCTTTGTAATCCAACTCGTATTTCGGATGAGACTGTAAGACAAGTGACGGTTAGCAACATTATTCCTTATTTGAAAAAGCTAAATTCTGTGTCTGATTGGAGCGCCATCACATACATAGTACTCGATGTGTTTCTCGGTGGCGTGTCCGTGGTGCTGCTTGATGCTCTGTGATGAGGAGGTGTGACCGTGGTGGTGATGATGATCTTGTGCGGCGACCGCTGCTACTGTCACCGTGATGAGGATGATCTGTGTAAATTAAAAGGAGGATTAGATCTGGCAAAACGTTTAAAAATAAAATTAGGCGAAAAAGGAACCAAAAGTGGGTCGAAACAGAACTCAAATAATCATATAAATGAAACAAATGATAAACACGGCTAAAAAGGAATGAAAAATGGGGCGAACACGGAAAAATAAAAATTAGGTGAACTTTGTGGCTTAATCCGGAACAAATCGTTTTAGTTGCATTATAAAAGTTAAACTTACTTTAGTGAACATTTTATTTTTAATATTTTGTTGTTTACTGCGTATGTACTAAATGGAAACTGATAATCTGGTAATGCATGATTTGTGCTTCTATACGGTAGTAAAAAATACCAAAAGTATCGACTGAATACTGGTGACAAGTTTCTTACTTAAGAATAACCAGTTTGTTAATAGTACAACTGATTAATTATGATATAATGCGTTCAATCTTTCTTATCGGCCTTGATTATGAATGCGCCAGCTTTTACATTTCTTCATGTCGGTAATTGGGACAGTTAGCGTAAATTCAAAATTCAAAAGTCATGTATTCAAATTAGGCTGAGTGCCAGCACTTTTTGAACGTCAAAGTTCTACATAAAGACAGTCCCCCAAAACGCCCGCCCGTCACCACTTCCTAGTGTTTTAGCTGGGAAGAAGAAGTGGCGCAACAAACTCCCCAGCAACACATCTGTCTGTTGAGTTATAAGAACTATCACTTATACAAAGGTATGTAAGTAGTCAGTATTCTTACAAAGAAAACAATACAACAAAGGTAACACGTAAAAACATAAAACTTAATAATTCGCTACTTGTAAGCTAGCACACTCCATTATGCCAGCATAAACAGACAAACTCAAGCATAAAAACAATATCAAATCAAACTAAATAAGCCTCCAGACATGAAGGGTGTGCCCGCTTACACGTGCAGAGGGTAGAATTTAATAAAAAGATCTGTGACTCGATAGTAGTTTTAAATACTGAAAAAAGTAAATTAAATTAGTACCTGCGGTATCATAAAAGACGTCTTTAAAGGGAGTCATCTACTCTGGCTTCCTTATATTTGCCTTAGATTATGTCTATATTCTTTTTTTTCAAGAGACCCTTACACATTTTGTGCCCAGTAGGAGGCCACGCTCATAGTGGCATCAATGGTATCCATACTCTGTCTGTCTCTTTGTTACCTCTTCACGCTTAAACTGCTGCACCGATTTAGATAAAATTTGATACAGAGATAGATTCGACCTTGCAGAAAGACATAATATGCTGCATTTTGTTACGAAAAATAGTCTTGAAGGGGTTTGACATAGGGGATGAAAGTTTGTATGGGAGTCCGACATTATTGAAGATAAAACCATGAACCTCTGTATTAAAGATCAAGCGTTTCTGAAAAACTAGTATCTTAAAAATAAAAATGACTGCCCAAAGTAACTCAAACGCAAAGCATTTATTTCAATTAAACCATTACAGGTACTTTTGAATAGTCAAGACCGGTCCAAAGAGATGAATCTAATTACACGTTCCAAAGCGTAGATCTCTATGGAGAAGAAGAAGAAGAACTAACTTTTCCACGCGGACGAAGTCGCGGGCAAAAGCTACCTAGTTTATTATAAGTCCCACGCCGATTCCGGCTACGGTGACTGATTTCTTTTGACTGTGGCAGAGTTGCGAGCATATGCTCTTTCTATATGGCTAATATAGCCTATTTTCACAGAGAAAATACCATTAGCGTAAAAGTATTGGATGTTGGATTGTGGCTTATTCTTAGTAATCTCTCGCTTGAACATAATATCATATGACTTCGATACTTTGCCCATGCTGGTTTGGGTTCCAAAATGATTTTTATTCTAAGTACTAGGTATCATTCAAAGATAAGAATAAGATTATTACTCATTTAAGCCCTGATTTTGTCTTTTTTCAGCAACATTTTATTCGACATCTTTTATGTAAAATTTCGATATTCTTTAAGTTAAAGGACCTAGTACGAATATTTTGACATAGTGAATTTTGAATATAAAAAACTACAACCCCATAGTATTTAGGTTTAATTTTATGCGACATACAAAATTTTTATTATACAAAAATATGAATATAGTATCCAATTCAAATAATTTTTATGTGTGAAACGAATACATATCATATTTATAGTTAAATTGTATGTTACGGTACGTCAAAACATTCGTGCTAGGCCCTCTAAATAACATGATATGTTTTCTTAATTTTGATTCATTTAATATTTTTCCAAGTCTCACTGAGAATTTTATGAATGAAGGATCTGTTGTCGCTAATGAATTAGAAGATGAAGAAGATATGATAAACGTAGTGTTTTCATGATTTATAGATATAATTTAGAGCCTAATTATGTAGGACGTGATAGCCGCTTGCCTCGGTGTGCACACTAACAGTAGCTGAAACGTCATTTGATTGCCTTTCAAACATGACGTTTCAGCTACAGTTGGTAGCTAATTTGACAGTTGGTTAAAGGTAGATACGTTATTGAGACCGGACGTAAGTCATTAGTTCTTCAATCTAGTAAAAAAAAAAAATTAAAAGTATATAGTGAAAACCCTTACCCTCAATATTTATTTATTTTCCCAACACGTCTGCGTTCGGGTCACAGAAGTTCATGTGTACCAAATTTCAAACAGAATCGGTCAAGTAGATTCGAAGAAAATTGGCTGTGACAGACGGACAGTCAGACAAACAGACCGACAGACCGACAGATACCCGGACCCCGGACGGACCCGGACGGATGCTTACGGATGTTCTGAATCCTAGAAAGGGTAGATTAGGCAGATTGATTTTGATGTTCTATCATAATCAATCTTACTATCTTTTTCGAACTACTTTGGGGCCACTTTTGACTGACGATGATGTTAGAGACATCACATTGGTTAGCCAAAAAGAAAAAAAAGTGTGTACTTATTACCTACTAGCAGGATATTTTTAAGTTTTTGTTTTACTGCAGAAGGCTGCAATGGATTTCTTTAAGTTTACCATTCATATAATTTAGTTAGATACCTAGTGAAAAACAAGAAGGACAAAATTTTAATTCATTTTATTAAACAAAACACAAACTTAACAAAACAGTCAACGGCTTATATCAAATCAGTGGTGGTGGTGATAATGATGAAGATGATGTGTGCTGTGCTTCACGTTTGCGTGGAACCTGTGGACAAAAGCAATGCATTGGTATTATAACTTTACGCAAAAAGCTCTGTAGATTCAAATGGCCAACTTTTAAGTTGAAATTGGAGAATCGGATGTCTACATGAATGCTAGCAGATCAAATTAAAGAAAATACTTTATCGTAAATTATATTCTACTGGAATGAAAAACAGTTCAATACCCATAGACTTAGAAAGCGTTACGTTATACTGTAACACCGCGACGGCAAATAAACAAAAGAAGCTCTGTACAAGTGACATTCTGTTAGCGGTAGCTTGTGAAGACGATTAACATGTTTAGTTAGTTTGAGTTGTAGAAATGTCACGTAATCAGTCCTTTATATTTTGGCATTTCGACAATCGCATTCGCTGATAGAATGGTCTATAGACTCAGGTCAAATGATAAAGATCCTAGTAGAGTTTTATCTATCTGTCTGTAGTCTGCTTACCCAGTTTTCTTATCAGCATGGTAGTGAACGTGTCTGATAGTGCCATCAGGTTGTTTGAACGAGTAGTATCCCTTTACAATGTCACCGTCCCGGTGCTCATGATGTTCCTTGTGATCTCCGGTGTGAGGGTCCTTTACTTCATACTTGAACTCGTACTTTGGATGCGTCTGGAGGTAAATGTATGATTTTATAATAAGTGTTTAATTAATTTATTAATTCATTTAATACATTAAACTTTGGTCGATTTTTACCAACTACCACATCGCCTAAAATTTTAAAAATCACTAACAATTTTGATTGCTTTCAATATATTCAGCCTAATAGATATTATTGCAGCTTGTGACTGATCATTTAGACACGGTTGGTTTTTGCAAATTACTCTGTGTAAACCACGTTCGGCAGAACAAAATTTATTAATTTACGTCAATTTTAAGAATCTTTTGCATTCATGCTAATAGGCCTTCATTTAGCGCAGAATGCCAAAGGTTTTTCTACTTTGAGATGCTGTTTTAAGTCCTTTGATGCTTTTTTGCCTTAATATTTTCAAACACTGTAAGTTTATGATTAACCTCAAGAGATTGTAGTCTTTTGGTAAGACTCAGATAGAGTTAAACAATAGCTAACAATATTTCGGGATATTAAAGTCTAGTGAGATTTAATTTAATAATAATCAATATCAATAATCCGATAAAACGTAGTCAGAAGGTTGATATTTGTAATGTGCCTAAACATCGATCCGTGTAAAGCCTGTATAACTAACATAGTAATCGATGTGGTGGTGATGATGTCCGTGATGGTGGTCATCGTGGACGTGAACGAGGTGGTGGTGACCATCGTGCTTCTTGAAGTATTGGGAAGAATGACCGTATTCCGCTGAGACCACAGCTGCGACTGCTAGTATGCAAAACACCTGCAAGAGATGTTAATTATGATAGTTATAATAATGCAAATGAAGTTGAAAATGGTAATTATTATAATTAGGATAAAACCGTAATAATAAAACAGGGCTAAAAAGAAGAGCAGACGCAGGGATTAAGATGGTAACAATGAAAAAAACATCAAATTGTACCCGTATACACAATGATAAAACTGTACCACTTCTTATAGTTATCCAATAAGTGAATTGAATAATTGTTATTCAACCTGGCAATAAAGCCAGTGTTCGTGTACTTATGTCATTGACACAGATGTGAACGATGTTTTTGATGCACAATAAGTTTTTCTCTATCCGCATTCCACTGTTATATGCACTTGTACTGATCATTATTATCAGCTGTATGTCGAAGTTATTTATTAGTCCATGTTACAAATTAGTGAATGGCCATATAATAAAAAAATATACCTTAGAAAACATTTTGCGCTGAAGTTCAGTAATAAACTAATGCTTGTCAGTAAAACGCAAGACTTTTATATACAAATAAAAGCAATAAAGGTGATATTGATTTCAATCTAATTGATCATGGGTAGCCATTAAAATTTTTTACGACGATTTCGTTCGCAAAGGCTGTTTGCAACCGTTTGCGTTTGTAAAATATGCCTATTTTGATTACTAAACAGATGCATGTAATAATGAATTTAGTAATTATTAGATAAAATTAATGAATTCATAGACAAAGAGTCAGTGTTAGAATTTAATCTATTTGTACGAGTATTTTGAACAAAATATTTTTAACCTAACGCATCATTACCAATAATTCCTTTCGTTTCGGACCGATGGCATTTCATTCTTCTTCATGTTTATTCCTATTTGATACGTAATCCTCAAAAATATTGTAAATGCGAAAGTGAGTTTGTTGTTCGCTAGGCACACAAATAACTAACACATTTTCCAACCACTGCACCGATTTTGATGAATTTTGGTTCAGATATAGAAACCTTGGGGACGGTTACAGGTGATTTTAACAAAAATATAATTGAACGCGAGTGTAGCCGCGGCCTAAACACACACCAACTCACACACATCACAACACACACCACAATCCATCCATCTCATCACAATTAAAACCACGTAATTTAGATTTAACTATTAGCAATATTTATTTACTAATCAACACATTATTTTAATCTTTATAGCAGTCACAGAAATCAATGATAGTGGTGGTGTTCAGGAACAATGTGCTTGGCATAACCTTCGCGTCTCACGTTAGCGTTGAATCTGTGAAAAAGAAAAGAGTTAATAAGTTTATCGCTAGGGTAAAACAATATCGAAAAAACAATATCGGTCTTTTTTTCTGCATCAATCTACTCACCCGCTCTTCTTGTCAGCGTGGTACTCGACGATCCTCACGGTTCCGTCAGCATCGTGCAGGCTGTACACGCCCTTCACGACGTCGCCGTCGCGAGATTCATGCTGAGATTTCTTGTCACCAGTGTGAGGGTCTACCACTTTGTACGCGAACTCGTACTTGGGATGAGACTGCAACAAATGAAAAGATTGGATATATCGATGATGACACTTTGTTAACTATCTTAGCCTAATTCGATATTTATTATAATAATAACAAAATATTCAAAGGTTTCATACATAGTACTCGACGTGTTTCTCAGTGGCGTGTCCGTGGTGCTGCTTGATTATCTGGAAGGAGGAGGCGTGACCGTGGTGTTCCTCGTGATGGTGCTCCTCGTGTTTCCTGTGCTGCTTTTCATGTTTCTCCTCGTAGTGTGCGGGCTCGTGTTTGCTCTCGTGAGTTTGGTGCAATACGATGCTCTGTGACGACATAGCGTGACCGTGACCGTGGTGGTGGTCGTGACCATCTTGTGGCCGCGCGGAAACAACGGCTAGAAGGGCAGCGAGAAGGACAATCTGTGAAGTGACAGACAGGTTATAAAATTGACGCTTTCAAATATTAGTAGGAAGAAAAATATTTTGTCATTACGTTTAGAAAAGCTACCATCCAAACCAAGTCGCGTTTATGTAGAAGTTACTTACTTTTGCGTACATTTTTGTAAAGCTAATAAAGCTGTTTATACTTTAATAAATGAACAGAAACTGATAATTTGTTAAGTGACTCGTTGTCTTTTTTATGTAGTGAGTTCAAGTATGTGAGCTAATTTTACGCAATATCTTGAAAGAAAAAAGTTCAACCACTTTGTTACCTTTTCACAAGGACTTACCGTAGTTTTCAATTTGAAGTCACAATAATATAGATTTTCACATGCAGTACTTTGTGGAACTTCCACCAATTTTGACATGCAACGATGCTACAAGTATAAGACCGGTCGATGTTGCGACAACCTCTTTCAGTTCAAATAATGATGATGACGATTTAGGTCCATGTTTCAAGGACGATATCCACGTACCTATTTAAAAATATTTGGAGAAAGAACAAGAAACCTATTATTTAAAAGACAACACCCAAATCCATTGACTTCCACTGAGTGGACAGGTCCACTCAAATCTGTGAAGTTCTTTCCTCAAAAGACCATTTCAGACACTGATATGCATGGTCCTCATATAACGTATTGTTTATTTCATGTTAGTCTGACAGTTTAAGTTCTTTATGCGGCCTACCCAAATGACCTTACTTTGGTATTCCTCAAATCGTTGAGCTCTATAAACTTCTAAGTTTGAGCTGCACGATAACTGACAGACAGCTGGAAACTGTCCGGACAGGTCTACTCAAATCTGTATGGTGCTTACCTCAAAAAACCACTTCAGATATTAATCTTCATGGTTCTTATATGATTTGACCAGTACAATTGTATGGACTTTAAAAGAGACTCTGGCCCCGTAGTTTGTTTCGGTGTTTTTTCTCAGGGTAGTCAGCCAGGAAACACCGGGCTCATCTAGTTTAAAAAGGACCAAAAAAGATTGACGTGTAAAAGTGTTACATTAAACCTACTTAGAAAATAAATATTATTTATCATTTATAGACACATACAACAGATAACAGTGAAAAGAAGTTTAAAGTTTGTCTCTCGTTTATTTTCATCCTTCTTGTGTTTGGATACTTTGCTTTTCTCTAAATCTACATACATAAACCCAAGCCTTTTTCCTATAGGATAGACAGAAGAAACAGAACGTAACCAGTTATGATCCTTTTAGACTTGTTTTGCTTAAATCTATTCTCTATAAAAGCCGTACTACTGCGTGCTTCTAGAAATATTTATATAAATATATTAATCTTTATACATATAATTCTTCTGTGTGTATGTATGTGACGGAACTCTTTCTAAACGGCTAGACCGATTTTGATGAATTTTTTTGTGTGTTCGAGTGGATTCGAAAATGGTTTAGATTTACAATTGGATCCGGTAGGTGGCGCTGCAATAGATTTCTATATTTTTTCGTCAGACACAAAACAAACGTTTAGACGGGACAACATCTGTCGGGATCGCTAGATATTTATAAAAAAAATTGTTTAAGATAGATAGTTTCATCTTAGTGGGGCAACTAAGATGAAACTATTAAGACCAAAAAGTTTGTCCTGTGAGTTGTGTCCTTGTTTGTCTGTCATGTTTTAACAGTCAAACTAAGTAAGTAGCTTTCATTCGCTATGATTGAAATAAGTAGACGGATAGGATGGAATAGTGCCGGATAAATATAATATTTTTAGAGATATGCGGAATAGGATTGCGCAAAGGGTTCCGAACGTATCATTTTTTAAATCAGAGACTTCTTAAAGATTATGCTGTATCAATAGAGTTCGAAAATCATTTTTTAGCACTAATCTGTCCCTCGAAAGTCATGAGTTAGTTGTTTTCGTTGCGCATTATGGGCACAAGATTCCCTGTGAATAAATCGTTAAATTGGTGTATCTTATCGCTATTAAGAATGGACACCTATGTCACTTAATAAAATGTTGCTGGCCAAAATTAATCACTTATTTAGGTGTTTAACTCCAATCGATCTAACGATCACCAAAAGTAGTGTTCTTCTTTAAAATAAGTGCTATCAAACCTTTGATTATCATGTTAACATTACAGGATGTTTCTAAAGTGCGTGCTGATGTATCTTAGGGAAAAATAACAAAACATAAAAAATGCGACTTTAAAAAGAAATCTACCACAAAACACGACTAAAAAGTTCCGAAGAAATGAATTTTCAAGCAGTTTCATACAGTTGGTGACACTTACTTTAGTTCAATCACAGATTTGATGTCACCAACTGCATAAGACAATACTCGTAAGTATCTAAAAACATTTCAGAAAATGCCATTATAGTAGGTATTTTTTTCCCTAAAATAGCCAGCCTAACCTGAACACCAAATTTCAACTTTCTAGTATATCAGCAACCAGGGCTGCGGTTTTTTTTCGAAAGAGTCACCGCGGCTCTGGAACGCAAAGGGCTTTAGAAGGAACACGGATGGGTTTTAGTCAGTAAGAGTCTGACACGCCCTTCCGTTCCACCCAGAGCGAAAGAAGTTGATGATTTCCCATCCTTAAAAAAAAAAGTATGTCAGGAAGTAACCTAGAGGTTTTGATGATCATCAGTGAGTCAATGAATCAGTCATAAATCTGATACAGTAAAACGTCAGCAAACTAAACTTAGTGTGTTCGGGTTGTCCCCCAACTACATCTTATCCCGAGAATTTCGGCTCTCAAGTGCTTTCCAAACTGAAACAATCAGGGTTGAAAATACAACGAAAATCTTTAAGAAAGTTGGTATATACCTAGTCCTAAAATAAAGTCACAAATTCTCATAATATGCAATAATAAAAAAAATGTCTGTGTCGTGTATTATAAACAACTATGCTATGTACAAATTCAAGTTCTTAAAACTTAACTGACACATGTATTATTAAGGAGTTTGTTGCGCCACTTCTTCCCAGCTACACTACAAGACTAAGAAGTGGTGACGGGCGGGCATTTTGTGAGATTGTCTTTGTGTAGAACTTTGACGTTCAAAAAGTGCTGCCACCCAGCCTAATTTGAATAAATGCCTTTTCAAATTTGAATGCCAATTTGTTTTTAATTTACAGTTTTTTCAACCTTGCTTATATTTTTCATTTAGTCAACACAAGATTTCAATCAATCTATTCATCGCAGTCCACTATTGAGTATGTAATTTTGTCTTAGAAAACAGAAAAGGGGTATTTTGTTATTGGCAGATTGTTTCAGGTTGGTGTCCTGGTTAAACACCAAACAAAAAGGAACTCGCAAATTAGGACTTTCCTTGTCCTGAAGATAGTTATATCTTCTACGTATATATCTGGAGTTACTCTCGTGCTACGCTAGATACAAGATTTGCTGTTTTTTGTCGGGTATAATAAAAAAAAAAAAATGTTTATAACAACTTTATTTCAAACATATTCACAACAACGCAAACATTCAACAATCTTATGAGATAAGTTTAATTAACAGTAGATTAGTAATCAGATCAGTGATGATAATGATGTTCAGGAACAATGTGCTTGGCGTGACCTTCCCTCTTGACGTTAGCGTTGAATCTGCAACAATAGAAATCATAACGTTAAAATAAACAGAAATGGAAACTAAACGATTTTGGTACAATTTCATTTGTGCTTTGGGTTAGTTAACTTAAAAGGAGGGAAGTAGAAAGTAGAGAGAAGTTATTATTTATGTCGATTAAAGAAATATGAAAATGAATATATTAACGAATTTCAAAGGAAAACAATGTGGAAGCCAGAGGACAGGCGTCGAGGAAAGTCTAGGAAACGCTAGTGGGACGACCAAGAGGCATTTATTTCATAGGAGGATTGGCTGGAGAAAGCAACACACTGGGAAGAGTGGATGGCTACAGGGGACACCTTTGCCCAGCGGCGGGACAAAATAAGTTGAAAAAAAAAATATGCGGGAGCAGTCTTTGGGGACTGCCGATATAAGTGAAAACTAAATAACTTGTGAATTGTATCGTCGACCTATTAGATTATTATTTTTGAATTTGGAAAACGTTTGGTGACGATGACGCAAGTTCTATGATTTTTGTTCACCCAAAAAGTACTCAACGCGTCTTAAGAAGTTTTCACTTCAAAAATAAGCTAATAATCTTACCCGCTCTTTTTGTCAGCGTGGTACTCGACGATCCTGACGGTTCCATCAGCCTCGTGCAGGCTGTACACGCCCTTCACGACGTCACCGTCGCGGGACTCATGTTGAGACTTCTTGTCACCGGTGTGAGGGTCCTCTACTTTGTACGCGAACTCATATTTAGGATGCGACTGCAATATAAACGCAAGATTTAGCAATCGCAACTAGGCCAACCTTAATCTCAGTGGATTGAAAATAATAACAAAATTTACATGGTACTCGACGTGTTTCTCGGTGGCTTTACCATGGTGTTGTTTAATGCTTTGCGAAGAGAAGGCGTGTTTATGGTCTTGTTCCTCATGTTGAGGTTCAGCAACCACCATAGCAATAACTGCAGCGACTAGGAAAATCTGAAAGAAAGACAAATACAAATAAATTTAGATGTTTTTGGTCCGATACTAAGAAATCACTTGAAATTCTCATTGGCACAATATTAATCAATTAATTACCTTGGTGTACATGATTATTGTTTTGAGGCAAAGCACTCTTGAAGTTACAAAAAGCAACTGATAATTTTTGAAAGCAAAATATGTCTTTTTATATCCAACGTGTAAGTAAGGATTGAATGAATTTTTCGTAATTGTAAAATTGACCAGTTTAACTCGTACGCTCAATGTGGTATGTGACATACTTTGTGTTTGAGCTGTTTTACTTTATATGGTCCTTCTTATAATTACTCAGAATGACTTGTCCTTTTTTTTTAAAGAATGATATATTTAGGCGCATCTTTTTTAACTTCTATGATTGTATTTATGTATGCACATATGTCCAATCTTACCATTGATGTAAATAATAATTCAATTATAACTTTTTACTACGTTAATTTTATATGCCAATAAAAAAACAAAATTATTATAAAACAGGATTTTATTAAAACCAAACAACAAACATAACAAATCAAAAAACAACGTATACTTTGTAGAAACTATTCAAAATTTAGTTAATGGTGCTTATGCGGTACTAAATGGTGAACGCTGTGCTTCACATCCGCGTGGAAACTGAAAAGAAATGAAAACACTGTTAGGCAGGCAATGATTTACTTGTAAGTAAGTTGTAGAATATACGTTGATATCCTTAGGGCCTTAGTTAGAAGACAAATCTGAGAATAATGTATACAAGCGAAACAGAATCTAATTCTAAACTCATTAGAACGTGAATTGAAATACTAAAGTTGTTAAAGAAGACTAAAAAATAGCTGCTTGTACTACTTTTGTAATAGTAAATCTTCTGGATCTTCTTCACAAAGAGGCACGACCAAAAGCTTACAAGACCTACTTTCTTACACTTGCTAGAAACCTAGCCGTTATGGTCAGATATTTACTAAATTGATACTCATTTCTTACCCAGACTTCTTATCGGCGTGGTAGTGAATATGCCTGGATCCACCGTCGGGTTCATGCAGAGAGTACTCTCCTTTGACACTGTCACCATCGCGGTGCTCATGATGAGACTTGTGGTCACCGGTGTGATGGCTCTTTACCTCATAGTCGAACTTGTACTTGGGATGCGTCTGAAAGTTTCGTGTTTTATAATTAGTTTTATACATTAAAATGGTAAGAAACAAGATGGCTTCCCACTAATTGGTAAGTGATCATCGCAACCCAACGACATTTTTAAGTGGAGAGGCTTAATAACTGGTGCGTTGTCAATCAGTCATAAAGCTGCATCGTCTTGCAAGGCATGTGTGTTTTAGCTTTGTGTCATGAATACATCTATATTCAAACCGAAGCTGAATGGTCTCGTAAGGCCAACCACTTTAAAGCGCAATATAGCTACGCCAAATGACGCTATGGTGGAAACCCTCCTTTAGGCAAGTAACTAGTATTATAAATGCAATAATGAGTTTCTTTGTTACACATTAACGCCTAAATCACCGAATTTTGATTTGATTTTGGTATAGCAATGGGACCCTGGAGGCAGTTATACTACGACTTAAAGTAGGCGAAAGCGCCAGAAAAATATAGTTTCAATATAAAGTTCTTGATATTAGTAAAATGATTATTATTACTTACATAGTAGTCGACGTGGTGATGATGATGGTGCTCGTCCTTTATTTCCACTTTCACGGGATGGTCATCATGTTTAGAGATATGTATGTGAGAGTGACCATCATTAGCTGTCACTGCTACCACCGCCAACATTGCAATCACTGCTAAAATGCACACCTGTAGCCAAAATAGAAGTCATTTAGTTTTTGTTAGTAGATTGCACAATCACTTTGATCACTTTTTCAATAAAATTTACCTTAGAAATCATTTTTAAGTTTTGAATTGTTGTATTGATCTCACTGGACTCAGTAGTGTACTGATAAATATTCACAAATTCCCAACTTTTATATTCAAAACAAAGCTATAATTGTTGCAAAACTTTTACTCTAAATTTTTATATGACGACAGAATGTGTAACGTTTGAATATTGTGCGAACTTTTTTAATGTTTCGTAAAATACATTCACACGCATGCAAACTGCATAATCATAATCACATTGCATTTTTGCGATCGTTACAAGAAAAAAAATGGTTATACAATTAATTTAAAATTAACTGAGGACTACATTCCTAAATGTCATACATAACACAGATATGTAGGTTTACAATTAAGCGTGAGTATCATGGAACAAATTGGATGACATTCTGAAGTCCCGCCTCCATAAACAGTGTGTTTTGCCCACCATGACTTACGGTGCTGAGACATGGATGCTTACACAGGAGGCTGTGTACAGACTGAGAATTCCACCAAGAGCCATGGAGCGTTCCATGCTTGGCATACGTCTATTAGATCGAGTTCCAAACGTCGACATCGGAAAACGAATTGCGGAACTAAAATGGGGCTGGGCAGGACACCTGGCAAGGCGCGGTAATGATAGGTGGAGTAAGACAGTGACCGAGAGGCGCCCGAGGACTGGAATAAGAAGTGTTGGTCGGCCGATGGCGAGATGGGCGGACGAAATTGATGCCATCGCAGGTAGAACCTGGATGAGGCTGGCACAGGAACGTGGGGCCTATGCTCAGCAGTGGGCGAAGTCGGCTGTGGATGATGATCATGGAAATTATATTACAACCCTACTCCGGTATTGTAGTTGATATATGAAATAATGGAGCATTGTAGTAACTTGAGAATGTGACTTTGTGAGGCAGTGGCCCAAAATAATCTATTCATTTCTGTAAACATGTCGAATCGAAGGCTTGGGTGAAGTGATCACGAGGTGAGCTATCAATCTATATAATCAAGATGGAATGACAGCTTCGACATGTTACATAATCGACCGGCTGTAAACCTCTCATCGTGTCAGCTTACATAGGTGAAGTGAACATGAAGTGAGCTGTCAGTCCATACAAACAAAGTATAATAACAGTTCACTTCATGCTCACTCCACCAAAGTTTACGCGGTGAGATGTTGACAGAATAGACCAGCTGTTTCTTGGTTCCAATTTAGAATTCAAGACATTGTCTATCTAACTTTATGGATTCGGTGCTCGTAACAATCCAAGACACGCCAGGGATAATTCTGGAATTTGGAACCATTTACTTCGTATTTATTTGTTATCCTGGTCAACAATACCAAAAAAAGAAATTAGGCCGTTGGTGCTATGTTATGCAATAAAAAGTTTAACAAACGTTTAAGTTTGAACTATAGTAGGCGCCAGATAATCGTGGAATAACGGTCATTGACCCACCTACAATTATTGACATTTTTAATTTGAAAAACGGAATTAATGACAAAGCTGTCCCGAATCATCATCTCTCGTGATCCTTAACATTGTCTAATAATGAAAAACGATTCATATTTAATTGTTCAGGTACCTATGAACAGTCATTAGGGAAAGGTCAATATACTTTATTCCACATTTATCTGGCGCCTACTATAGGTATTTCTACTCAGCACTATGGACAAATCTAAACAAGCTGTATTAGATCCTTTATGCTATTGACCATGACCAAATAATTATAATTTTTAATACTGGCTGTACTCTCATAGCTTCCTTTTTGTAGTCAGTCCCACTTTCATATATGTAGATGAGGTATATACAACACTTGAGCAAATTGTCACTTTCTCCATATATTTGTGGTCTTCTAAAATTATAGGCTTAATAAAAATGAATAGCTTTTATTAATCCACACATCAGCATCTGAATAGCTACCGTTCTCTGTACGCGCATACGTCTCTGCAGCTGCATTTTATTGACGGCGAGACAAACATACGAAACCGGTAGATACTATATCCGTACTCCGTACAAACTCAATTTCTCTCGTGCCTATAATAGCCATTTGCCCTCTAGAATGTACTGGACCGATTCAGTTGAAATTGGCACACATAGTATTAACTTAGGGGACCGAAAAAACTTTTTACAAAAAAAACAACCGACTTTTTAGTGGTAATAAATACCTCACTACTAAATTAACATTATTCCCATTTGCCGTTAAGGGGACCACGTCAACGTCCAAATATAATAAGATTTATAAAAATCCATCATCCAAAAATGGTAAGGAAATAAAAACTACTGAGCCAAACTGAATTCAATTTTTACGAGGCCTAATGGCACTAAGACTGGATATGGAATGGAACTAAGACTAACCACAGAAATCGGATCAGAAACTTCGGAGTAATCAATGTACATACATAAAAACAACTAACCGAATTGAAAACTCCTTCTTTTTGGAAGTCGGTTAAAAATACAGACTGAGCACAAGGAAGTTTTGGGGGAAACGTTTTGAAACTGTGCCGTGTGACATATAAAATAAAAACGTTTATATCTTTGAACCTATTGAGCCTAAAGTTTGAAAAAAAAACATGGTTCCTTATAGATTACAGGAAAACCTATTCGAAGTGTATGATTGTAAATGTTATCTTTTAAAAATATAATTCGTTCGGAATCCTTTGCGCGCGAGTCCGACTTGCACCTTCCGGTTTTTTTTTTAAAGTATTGTAAATGAATAACTGGTTGTCTGTAAAGTCGGTTTACGGACGATAGTTTAACGTGACAACGTCATAACAAAACATTGATGAAATGATCGTAACGTTACAATGAGCGTAACGTTCCAATGAGTCATCCTTTCTCGTGCGTGAAGCCGGCGTTCATCGATTTATTAGACGTTTTCACGTCAAAAAGAAGCAATATCGTTTCATACGAACGACATCAGAAACTTGAGTTTCTTATTGGGTTTTTTTTTGTCTTATGATACATGAGGTTAGTGCAACAAGATTTCTTCTTTAATTTGCTCCTATCAACCGTAACGCTATTATAATTGTGTGTTGCCTGTCAATATTCCTTGTATCAATGATAAATATGATAATGTATTGAACCTAGTGCTGTTTTCTTAATCAAATAAAAACTCAATACACTGGCATTATCATTTTCCGACCGGATTTATTAAGAAAATAAATTACCTATTTTTATTCACTGATCGCATTATTATAAGTTTTATATGGATTTCAGGGAGGTCAATAAATTGAGACATTTCAACTTCATGTACCCATTAGATATTATAATAAAATTACTACTTTATTGAATGTTTTTACTAATGTATGTAGCTTTTTACAAAGTAGTAGTAATAAACTAGACTAATCCACACAGCTGTCAATCGGAAAAGTGCATAGAACACTGGCCACATTTAATGGCAATTCTGATTCTTTGCCCATCTTCCTTGCAAACGTACTTCACCTTGTACACGAACTCATACTTGGAGTGGGTCTGGAAGATAACTGGTTACTATTCAAATAAATATTTTAGTTCATATATTAAAAATCAACTGCAAGTTTGGTCAGCGTTACAGATTGCTTGAAAAGTAATCTTGTTTGGCACTTTTTGACTGGTTGTCTTTGCAGTGATTTTTTTAAGAGTACCGTACCCGAAGGGTAACCAACACTTACTAAGCCTCCGCTGTCCGTCCGTCCGTCCGTCAGTCTGTCAGCGGGTTGTATCTCAAGAACCGTAATAGTTGAAATTTTCACAGCGTGTGTATTTCTATTGCCGCTTTAATAACAAATAATAAAAACAAAATTAAATGAAAAATTAAAGGGGCTCCCATACAACGAACGTGTTTTTTTTCAGTTTATGGTACAGAACCCTTTGTGTGAGAATCCGACCCGCATTTGACCGATTTTGTTTAATTACATGCGTAATAATGCAATAGGTACGACGACAAAAATTACATTTCAAACATTTATTTGCAACATTTTCCATGACTGTATTGTTACACAATACATTAACAAAGCTTTATAATAAATTCCTCAATAGTGATGATGATGATGAGGCACAATGTGTTGCACGTGCGTTTTGTAGTATTTAGAAGATAACTGGTTTGTTTGATCAGTGTATCAGATTACCTGAAAGTGATTCCAATCGGTACTTATTAGCCAATTGTCTTTGAAGTGCAGTTAAATGAAATATATGCCTATTAATGGGATAGGTAGATTCTAGTACAAAAACGAAAAAAAAGGTTTCAAAAATTTATTTGCAATATTTTCCATGACTGTATCCTTACACACTACGTTAACAAAGCTTCTGGAAAAAATCCTCAATGGTGATGATGATGAGGCACAATGTGTTTAATGTGCGTTTTGTAGCCGCTCTCAGAGTGATGTCCATCGCGGTGCTCATGCTGCTCCTTGTGGTCACCGGTGTGGTCGTCATCCACCTTGTACTCGAACTTGTACTTGGGGTGGGCCTGGAAGAAAATATTTATATTTAAAAGTGCTTCTTTGTAAGTTAAAGATAGAGGCTTGAGAACTTGTCTACCGATTTGGCTTTTTTTTGTGTATGTAGTTCATGTCCAGGTTTGTATAAAAACATTATTTCGGAAAATTCGAATCCGGGGTGGGTTTACTAGTCTTGCATATTATAAAGTTTGGTCCGGTTTGATTAGCTTTGCAAAAAATTATCAAATTACCAAATTCAGTGACTTATACTACAGTGTTTAGAGTCTAGACAACGTGTAATTCTAATAGCATATAATATTTGACAACAGGTTTCATCAGCTCCGCGAAGGACAATTTAGCTTCTAAAGTTTCATACAATTCGACAACCAATCTCGTTCGAAAAATCTCGTGACATTCGGTAGAGCATGTCACACATTTTGAACTTTTGGCAATCGTCATTGTCTGAACCTTTTTGTTAACATGAGTTTGTTTTGTTCATTCGAGTAGGAGTATAAATAGTTATTAAAACTTACGTAATAGTCGACATGGTGATGTCCGTGGTGATCTTTGAACTCCACCTTCTGATGGTGACCATCGTGTTTGTGGATGTGCTGAGATGAGAAGCCGTGGTGTTCTGCTGTCACAGCTGACAACGCCAACAGGGCTAAAATGCACATGACCTGTAAAGAGTGAATTCATTATTTTAAGGAAACATCAGTGGATGAAGGGTGGAGGCCTCGGCAGTGGTTGGTGAAGATTGCTAATGATGATAATGATGATCAAAAGTCAACTCCCGTTTATCTTTGGTCAATAAATAATATGCACTCTAGCCACAAATAGATGATATGCCCAGAAACCAACCGAAATGACGAATAATAGAAAACTATGGAAAAAACACGTTGGGCCAAAAGCAAATAAATGGGATAAAGACAAGAGAATAATGATTATGAAAGAGATGGTATGTTTAGGTTTATGCAAGTTTTTATAATTGCATTTGAAAACAGAAAAATAGTGATACAATCCGGAAATTAATTGAATAAGATTAAAAAAGAAGTTCAGTTGTATTTTCAAACTTTTTCAAGTAAGCATTTTAATTAAACGTTTTATTTTTTACCTTGAAAGACATTTTGGGTTGTTTTTTTTGTGGCTGTATTGTTGTACTAAGCTCACTGATGAACTGATACATGATCCGAAAAAATCGTTGCTTTTATATTGAAAACAATACAATCAAGGTAACATTGATTTCACTTTGAATGGGCACTAAAAATTAATTACGATATTATAATATGGATTGTTTCGTAAAAGTGTACTTTTACGTATACACCGACACTAATTGCTCAATTGACAGCGGAAATGCGTAACAACTTTATGGGTTTTCGCAGCTGTAACAGAGCAATACTGTTACAAATAACTTTGTAGGGCATATTTTCCGATCACAACAACCATCTTAAACATGCCATTCGACCATTCAACTAATCTAAATATGTATAATAGGTTCACAACAATAGTGTAACTTTGAGAATCCACAACTCACGAACTTGTCTGGCTATGCCCACTTATTAATAGAACTTGTCGATAAAACCATTACCCTCCTTCAGGGCAGTCGGGTTAAATTAAAACGCGCAAGTCAGAGGTTTTATTTGCAGTTAGATACTGTCAAGATGACGTTGATGTCACGTTCTTATGTTTGCATTGACCAAATTAGTGGTTATACAAAATACACACGTCATCATGTATTCCAAGGGATAGGTAGGGGTCTCAATAATAGTACAAGTCTACATTCTGATGGTAACTCTTCAGTCTTCATGAGATCTGACATAATTCTCTAACCTCAAACATCTTTCTCTACTAAGACTGTGCAGTATTAAAACCAGTGCCTGTAACCTGAAGGCCACTTTTCATTGGGTACGCCACTATGATGGCGATAAATCCCCTGTTTGAGGAGTGATTAGAGAGGCGACAGGGCGTCCTCACCGGAAGGAACCGTGTCCGGTGAGTATCTCCTACTCACCGGACACGGTTGTTTCGGGAGCTACCTGTTTTGAATTTGGCGGGAGCTCACGCCCCGGTTTCAGCACTGTGTGGATCGCCCGGACGACACGGTGGAGCATATGGCGGATGTCTGCCCGGCTTGGGTGGAGCACCGCAGTGTGCTTGTAGGGGGAAGCAGTCACCTCCTTCTGCACGAAAAGCACTAGCAGGTATAATATTTATTCTAAATAGTTCTTTCTAGTGCAAACGTTTTTCGTAAAGTTAAATGTTAGGAATTCACCACGTGTAACACTTGTCGATACATTTTAGACTTTTCAATAATATCCCTTGATTCAGAACTTCTTGTAAAATAACCTTGATAAACTACGCTAGCGTCAGAAGTGAGGTTTTAGCCGATCAAGTTATTTAGATAACCGTGTCGGTCGTGGCAATTCCTCATTTTGGATTAGGACCTGAGTTGCTTACCAGGGGTGTGGTCTTCATTCCATTCAGTAATTCAGGGCAGGACACATTTAACCGACTACGTCTACACCAAACTTTTGTATCATTTTTTAATGTCATTGAAAAATAGCAAACGCCGTAAGATTATAAAATATCGCGTGAAATTGTTAACAACTTTTTCTTAATAAGACACGGATATATTGGAAACTATTGAATTTATATGGGATTTATTGTATACAAAACGATTTTTCATAATATATCGAGAAATTAAAATCTAATCAAGATTTATTACAATTTTACGGAGTCGGCAATTTTCCGGTGACATAAGCTTTTGACGTTAATTCTTACTTAAAATGATAAACTATGTTTGCATAGCGAATTAGTACTACTTCTTAAATATTTTCAGGAAAATCCTAAACATTGTTGTGGCAGTTGCTGTACGATAGGGCTACGCGCGTTGATACTTAGCAAGATAGAGCCGCCCCAGCATAACATGATGCACCGGCTGCAAACCTGTTTTCGATTCTTGGGCTCGGCCTGGATTTCCGGTAGCACAACTGTTGCGGATAGCCAATTGAAGATAATGTGGGAAATCCTGTTTTGTTGTCTCTTGTGGCTAAATAGATACGTGTCTTTAACGTTCTCATTCTAATCTCAATCTTAGTCTGACAAGCAAAAATCTATAAACCTACAGTTTGACATTGACTGTCCCTCAGATAAGAATTGTTTTTTTTATATAAGCTTAGCCATATTATGAAAACTGAAACGACGCAGTAAAAAAAATGTTTTGTGCCACTTATTTTTTTTCTAAGTAAATTCTTATTTTTCTTAATTTTATTATCTCTGGTGCCACTAAGATGCGGTTTTCAAACTTCTTTATTTATGATCAAGCCTACCCTTGCTATCATATAATAGACATGAGGTGTTATTAATGAATTCTGGATTCTAGGTGAAGGACTTTCTTAACAGTTTTAAGTCATTATGTATTTGTTTGTAATTTAAGATTATTCCTAGGATCACTCATGAAATAAGGACAAATAAAACTGCAAGATGAAATGAATGTACAAAGTAATATGCAAACCGCAAGGGCATTATAGATACATAAGTAATTCACAAAATACAAACAGCGTTTATTGTAGTCATACTGTAATTTCTTATTTAAAAAGAGATTGAATCGCGGTCACCTCAAACGTAAGACGTTAACGTCTTGTGACTGTATTGGAAAATCGTTGAAGCAGGAATAATTAATAGAAAATCTACTTCTTTATCATCATCATAACTATCATTATCATTGCTGGGCAGCTTCTTCAACCGCATGCCATTTTGTTCGAATCCCAGCAAACTCTCATTCACTGTTCGTGTAATTTTTACTCTAAAACTGTAGTATCTAAAATTAGGTAGAAAAGGATTTTTTTATATGAAAATAGTATCTAACAACGATCTTTTGAAATATAATATTTTATTTAACAATTATTAACATAACAATATAATTGTATCGATAATGATGGGGGAGGACTATGCCCAGAAGTGGAACATCGTTGGTTGAAAAGTATCAGTAATCATGATGATGATGATCGGGAACAATGTGGTCTACGTGAACAGAATACTTGGTCTTTGAGTGGTCACCATCGCGGTGCTCGTGGTGGTACTTGTGGTCACCGGTGTGGTCGTCATCCACCTTGTACTCGAACTCGTACTTGGGGTGTGCCTGAAAGAAAATATTATTTATTAAGTATTTGTGAAAAAACTCGGGATGTTATGTCAAGACCTATTATTCCGTTTTGTAGAATTGCTATCCTCAAAATGATAACCTTAATCATGCAGTCTATTAACTCTGCTGATTAAAACTCAACTATGTTTTTGAATTAGAGGTCAAACTTTCGTCGGGGTTGAAAGTAGGTTTATTATAGGCTTACATGATAGTCGACGTGATGCTCATAATGGTCGTCGTGTTCATGGTGGTGGTCATCGTGTCCGTAATGGTGGTCATGATGTCCGACATGGTGGTCATCGTGTCCGAAATGGTCGTCACCGTGTCCGAAATGGTGGTCATCGAGTCCGGAATAGTGGTCATCGTGTCCGAAATGGTGGTCATCGTATCCGGAATGGTGGTCATCGTGTCCGTAATGGTGGTCATCGTGCTCATGATCTCCGATGTGTAAAACCTCGTGGTGACCGTCGTGCTTGTGGACGTACTGCGATGAGTAAGCATGTTTCGCTGATGTTGCTGCTACGACAGCTAATGCGATCAAAATCTGGAATAAATAGAAAGATTATAAAAACTAATCAGTGTTTGTAACCTTGAACTGACCTTCTGTACCATAGATGCAACCAAATTACTTAGCCTTCTATTATAGACAAGATATATAAAGATCAATAAGAGTAGAATTTACCTTGAGATGCATATTTAATTTTTTTTTTCTGCTTGTACTTGAAGGTACTAAGTTTGTTATTGGACTGGATGTATCACCAAAACAAATCGTGGCTTTTATATATTAAAAACTAAAGTAATCAAGGTAATAGCACCTTGATCACTGCAGTTTCACTTGAATATTTGGCAATTAAAATTATTTACGATAAGATTAATATTTGTGTTGATTTCGTAAAAAGGCATTGATAGGTATATCGATTCTGGTACACCTACGTACTCGTACACAATCGTTGGCCGCGAAAGAACGGAAACGCGCCATTGTTAACAGTTAAAAACGTAATCGTATTATAAAATTTAAAAATGACGTTTGACTTGTTGACAAATTAAAGTGAAACACCATATTCTACACGGCATGGCCTTCACATGAGTTGTCCCGATGCGATTTACTTGTAAGATGTGGATTTGAATTCAACTAGGCGAAATTCCTATCAGTCTTCCCCTGACGCAGCTTTTGCGCGAGTTCCTGAATAATCTGTTTTCATTTTCACCATTAAGTAAAGAACTGGGCTGACGCCATGCTAGGGCTTTCCCAAAATCTCTTTTTTTAACCGACTTCAAAAGCGGAGGAGGTTTTAAATTCAGTTGTATTTTTTATATTTGTTACCTCATAACGGAACATCTATGAACCAATTTGAAAAATTCTTTTAAAATGTGAAAGGATATGCTTTCCGATTGGTCCCATAGAAATTTAATCAAAATCGGTTTAGTAGTTTGATTTTATAAAAAAAAATACGCAATTCCGTATTTGAATTGCGTATTTTGCTTTCTTGTGGCTTTATAGTGATTTTGTTAGGTGTGGGGTACCACTAAAAAATTAAAAATTTAAATCTTTTTGACAAAAACATACAACCTACTTCCAAATAACAAAAACAACGTCGTAATTAAAAACGAAGAAACAACCAAAAACACTGACTCCCGACGACTTCCTGTATTTTTTTGTCAAAAAGTTTTTGTAGATACGGTGGCGTGTTAGGTTTATGTAAGAGTTTACCTGGGTTAATTGGTAGGTACTAAATACGTAGTGAATAAGATTTTTAATGTTCTGTTGTGACGGTTTATCCCGAGAACCCTGATATGAATTTTCTAAAGTTTGCGTTATAAGCAGAGATCGGAATAGGTAGACTATATTTACCTAATGTTCGTGGAAGTAAGTAACATAGAGTTGATAATACCTCTTGTAAAATCCCGAATCATAAATGGAATCATGACAATTAAAACTCGAGATGGATTTTGAGTATAGTTACAAATGATTGATTTGAAGAATCAAAAGAAGAAAGAGTTGTGCGAAAACAAAGCTATTTAATTTAACAGTTTTAGTAGGTACAGAACTCTAAAAACATAATAAGATATTTCAATATAATAATTTTGTATTCAAAGCGCAATATTTCGCAATTTCATAAATCCCGGGATACAATCGTCATCCGGGATTTTAAAGGAGGTATTATGTATAACTGTATGTTACTTACTTCCACGACCATTAGGTAAATATAGTCTACCTATTCCGATCTCTGGTTATAAGGTAAGAGCCAGTATATTGTAGTCTTTGAAGGTAAGTAACGATCGCTGATCAACTCTTATTTTGCTGTTATCGCTACAACTATATTTCTGTTGTAGCAACCAGATTTCAGTCGCTTCCAATAAGATTAAAGGGTTCAGAATAAAATTCACTAATGAAACTGAACGGAAACTGCACATCTTATTATAATATATGTTACAGTGAGTTTTAAACACAGTGCCCCCTACACCTTCTGATCGTGTTCAGGTGCATTGGCGAAATTTGCCCTAAGAGCAAGGGATATGAAATATCGTGATAGATTTTATTGTGCTATTACACTTGGTATTTAGCCTGTATTCAAGTACTGGAAAGAGTTTATTTATTTATTTATTATATACTTTATTGTACACCTCATAATAAGAACAGGACAATCATACATAAAATAAGTGCACAATGGGCGGTCTTATCGCACAAGGCAATCTCTTCCAGACAACCGTTGGATGGATTGAACGAAGGGAGATAGATTTAGGGCTGTCAGTGTACAAATCGAATTCAGGCACTAGGTGCATTACACCATATCAGCCAATGCGCCGCCGCTCAGAAACTGGTGCTCCAGAGCATGGTGCAGTGGTTGATGCCTGCGAACGGTGAGCGTTGGGTGGCTCGCCGTCCGATCAGAATCAGGCCCGGGTCGACGGCGCGTTATGTTCCACGCGCGCCTGAAAAAAATGACAGCATAGAATACGGGGCCAGGTAGGGCCAGAGCCTGCCAGGGTTGTGGAATTTATTTGAAAGTCACCGCGATCCTGGTACGCAAAGGGCATTTGGAGGAACATGGATCAGTAAGAGTCTGACACTCCCTTCCGCTCCACCCAAAGTGCAAGGAGTCATTTGATGAATTCCCAGCCAAAAAAGGTGCATTAAAGTACACTGGACATCTCATTGGAATAAGGGCTGACCACTAATATTTTCAAAGAAGCCACGTACCTAAAGCTGAAATAGATTGTCCGAAGATGGATGAACTAGATCCCGTTAATTTTTACCCGACTGTACGATGCAAAGGAAGGTTATGTGTTTATTTACTTGGTGGTTGCCCGAATACCATAGGCAAGCGATTTCGGGGAAACGATCAAGTGTAATATAATGCCATTCAAAAATAAAAACTATGGACTCGTAGTAGCAATTTATTGAACTAACGAGTAGCACGAAAGTTTGTACTAAAATAATGGCTCGTTTACACGATATGACTATGCGTTAAATATTTATTGTTTTTACGTGTTCCATGCGAAGGGACGTTACGTCATAATATTTATTTAATACAGAGACTTTTAGTAGTTTCACGTGCGTGATTTGTATAGAAATGTACATAATATTGAGTATTGTATCAATTCATTTACTGAATCGTTTGTGTGCACATAGCGAAACAATAACAAATCGCATTATACTGTGAGTCCTAAAAATACTTGTCTTTAAAATCTAACCACGACAGTTGAAGTAAGTATCTTGACGTTACCGTTAGATTACCCAGAATCAATAAACACTCTTCTTAGCGTGACTACGGCAATCTTAATTATATCGATTAAGAAGCGTGCAGCTGTAAAGTCACGTAGGAAATAATATCATTTGCAGAACAAATTTTTGCGCTACCAGAAAGCTGATACAGCACTAATAAAACTGCTGTGTAGACTTATTGATAAAAAGTGAAACCAAACCGAAAAAAAACATTAATAACTGTTTTGACGTGAAATAGCTAACTCTGTATTGTTACTATTTCATAAAATTCAGCAGCATTCAAAATAAAACATTGAGCAAACGAGAAGCCAAACTTACGAACTTGCTCAGCGAAATTGCGAGTTTCTGTCTAACCCTTCAACGAATACCGGTGTGATTATATCTTAACTATCATCGCTTCATAATTATGATCTGATTTATATACTATCTAGAGGTAAGCATTTTATATTACCAGCTGGTCTAATATAATAGCTAATACTATTCTTCTCTGTCGTTTCGCTCTTGGCAGAGGGTTCGTGGTCACGTCGAGGCGGCCACATCTGTGGTACAGGCAGACAGCTCTCCGCACGATCTCCCACCATCTCTCCCTGTTGATACGCAGCTTGCTAGTGCAGATTTAACTTGATCAGTCCAGCGCATAGGTGACCAGCCGCGCGATCTCCCTCTACTAATACTGGCTAATACTGGCATTTAGATTTTTGTCCCTTTTTAGTCATCACGGCATCTTTTGTCGTGATGAAAATTTTAAAGTTTTTCGTTATTTGAAATCAATCTTTAACAAAGTAATAGACAGGTAGTTCGCTTGTTTTAATTTAATTAATATCTTCTATCGTAGGAGCGAGTGAAAGTAAAATATGCACAAGTAGTCTTATTTTGGGAAAAGATTTATTTACACATGAATAATAACAAAACAGATTTAAAGAAGTAACAACATTTGGTGAGTCAATGATGATGGTGATGATGCACGATGTGGTGGACGCTGTGCTTTACATCCGCGTGGAAACTGAAAAGACAATATTAAGATGAGAAAAGTTAGAAACTAGATTTAGGAAAAAATATAAATTTACAGTTAGGTAAACCTCAGTCTCAGTCAACAATGCGTATTCAAAGAAATTGTTCTACAAAGGTAGTATTTACGATCATTCAACGCGACTGTTCTTTTTAAGCAATTTACGGATTGCAAGGATGGCAAGTTGCTCTGTTCAACCCCAGTACGACGTGTCATTGTCATCATGTATCCGTTGCTAAAAAGAGAGACTGGTTCGTCCTGCATAGCTCCGTCTCCCTCTTACAGCGTTACCATAATAGCATTGAAACATCATATTAGGAGGCCTGTTCTTATTAAATATTAGCTACACTGAGGTTAGAAATGGTGTCATCTTACCCGGAATGCTTGTCAGCATGGTAGTGAACGTGTCTGATGGAACCGTCAGGTTCATGCAGAGAGTAGTGTCCCTTGACGCTGTCTCCATCACGGTGCTCATGCTGTTCCTTGTGGTCCTTGGTGTGGGGGTCCTTTACTTCATACTTGAACTCGTACTTAGGATGCGTCTGGAAGTAAACGTTATGATTAGCGGTTTGTTTTTCTGCGGTTCGGCTTGAGTGTTGGATTTCATAAATTCAGCTGGTTGACCACGCTTATGGTGAGTACACACTACAATACCACAGTATTGTAGTGGGCACTCTACTCTGCGCAGTGTGCAGTCCGTGGGCAAATTAAATGTCGGAATTAGTTGCCATCAACAGATAAAGTTAAAAAGCCAGTAATTCCCTTTAAACCGGAATATAACAATGCTGCTAAGAGGCAGAAATAGTTAATGTGGTAGAACTTTCTTTTAGACAAGCAAAACAAACAAATCAAGCTTCTATAAGTATCTGTAATGTAATGTTAACCACTAAATTTTTGTATGCCAATAGGCAGAATGTACTGGGTGTTTACAAAATGTACTAACACCATTATTGTAACACCTGCATTCTAACCAAATAAAGAAAATATTATTATTATTGCATATTATTAGCATTAAAAGGTAAAGGTAAAGTGGGGTAGGTAAAGTACTAACAAAGTAGTCGTAGTGGTGATGCCCGTGATGGTCCTTGAACTCCACTTTGTGAGCGTGACCCTCGTGTTTGTGGATGTGCTGCGAGGAGTGGGCGTGTTCTGCTGTCACTGCTGCTAGGACACTTACTGTCATGGCTAACACCAACACCTGCAAGATGCAATAAAAAAAACCACTTTTTAATGATAAGGATTACTTTTGAACTAAAACATAGACAAATGTAGTTATTTTGTAACAAGCTGATGACATCTCTGTTGTTGGGGTAAAGATGAGAAATATGTTATTTGGACTTAACATTGGATATATTTTTTAGAAGGAATAGCCTAAAGAGAGTAAGAAAGAAGAGAAAGATGAAATAGAAAAAGAGAATTTTAGACATAGTTTTTCCGGGCGATTAAAAATGCTACATCTATGAATAACAATCACCTTTGAAACCATCTTGTATTAATCCGATGTAGGTATGTAAGATCAAAGGTATTGTAGTAAACTGGTACATAGTTTGAAAAAATCTCGGCTTTTATAGTGAAAAGTAAAGCTACCAAGGTAATAACGATTTCACTTTAAATTTTTGGCACTAAAAACGTTTGCGACAGTTCGATATGCATAATAATCGAATTATGTCGCAAAATTGCACATTTGAGATAATTTTCTTAATACGTACAAAAGTTGGCGGAATCTTTGATTTCGTTGTGGTTTTTGAAAACAATTATTTACTAAACTATCGTAGAACATGAAATCTATAACATAAACAAATTGTGCTAGATCACATTTCTAAGTGAGTTTTTAAGCTCAAGATTCTTCCCCTTTTGTCCCAAGAGAACATACAACCTGGGATAATAGATTCGCACCCTTAAAATTAAAGTGACCTAACGCAAAAGCTGCGAGCGACAAGCAAGAACATCTTAAAAAAGTAGTGTTAGGGAAAAACAAATCTCTCCCGTTTATAAGCTGCCCTTTATCACTCATAACTTATACTCTTTTTCACCGCAGGGTTTTAAGGTATGCTTTGTTATATTTCAAAATTATAATTTTGAGTTTGGTCACTTTAATTCTAAGAGTGCGATATGTTTCCAGTGTCCTAATCCAGTAGTTTACCCGTAAGCCGAGTTATTTCGTTTCGTTCAGTCATTGTAGCTTGGCTGATATACAAACATCCTATACAGATATTCACATTTTCATTTTTTTTAAAGGCTAGGTTGTGACGCCAGTAGTAGTTGAGTCTTGAATTCTTATCAAAACTTATAAAATACAGATTCTTCAATAAGACAAATAAGAATAAATAAAAGTAAAGGCTTTTTTAGTACCGTCCCTAGATGTTAGTGTCTCAAGAACTGACTTGTCGACCTATTATTGTATTATCGAAATCAAATGGCCTGGCTGCAGTCTGATCTTCAAAAAATACTCATTCTACTTTGCCATCAGTCTCCTGCGAGTGCTTCCTCAGATCAGCTAAAGATAAGTTTTTGATTTTTGTTGTGTTGGTTTCCAAACAACTTGGGTTTAAATTAAAAAAAAAAACCAAATGTATTAGATTTTCTTTACCAAATGTTAAAAGTAGCGAATGTGACATCATATTGAATGGAGAAAAACTGGAGTTCATTAGGTAATCAGACGGTTTTCCTAGGTATCACATTGGACGAGAAATTACAATGGGGGCCTCATATAACATCTCTTGCGGGTCGTCTAAGCTGCAGCCGCGTATGCTGTTAGAAAGATAAGACAGTTAACAGACGTAGAAACCGCACGTTTGGTCTACTTTAGTTACTTTCACAGCATTATGTCGTACGGTATTTTGCTGTGGGGTCGGGCTGCTGACATTGAATCCATATTTATTTTACAAAAGAGAGCTGTCAGAGCCGTTTATAATCTGCGTCGCCGTGATTCTCTTAGGGAACTTGTTAAAAAGATTAATATTATTACAGTCCCTTGCCAATTCATTTATGAAAATATTATGTAGGTGCGGAAAAACCGACATCTGTTTAGTAAAATTAGTGATAGACATAATTTTAATACTAGAAATAAAGACAAATTAGATCAACCATTTTTTAGATTAGCTAAAGTCCACACTTCTTTCATGGGGTATTGTGTTAAATGTTACAACAAAATACCTTCTGACATATTAGAACTAAATGAAAGAAAATTTAAAACTCATGTTAAAAGTACACTTTGTGAACAAGCACATTACAAATTAGAAGAATACATCCAGGATAAGAATGCTTGGAAACATGCTGGTCCTGCTCCATAGGACAATCAAGGGTGAAGGTCAAACTGGTTGATTAATGTATTAACTTTATAGATATACTGTTTCTTTTTTTGTGTTTTTATTTTTCTGTTGACTCACACACTGTTGTTTAATTAATGGTTCCAATGTTTGTAAATATGTGAGTACCATTTACCTAAATTTCTTTAGGAAATTAATAAGTTTACCTCTGCTGGTGATACTTTGTTCTTATAAGTAGCATACTCTGGGTGCATCGTCCTCACATAATATTAAATTAATTGTTGTATACCAAATTTTGTAAAATCATTATTTGAAAAAAGTAACTATGGAGTTTCTTGTCCGTTCTTCTCCATAAGAATCTACCTTTCCGAATGGACAGTAGAGTCACTTTATTAATGTAACATTATTATTTTACTGAACTGTAAAGGATGACGTTCAAAAGTGCCGTTTAATAGCCTAATTGAAATAAACGTTTTGACTTTGACTTTGACTTTGTAAAATCGGTTACAGTTTTTGGGTTATTTCTTCTGGCCACCTTTGCAGAATTTCTTAACTACATTCGTTATAAAATACCAAAACAATAACGTGATATTTCTTTCTCTCTCGCGCATGTGCATTCACCAGGTATGGTGTGTTTGAAATATCAACAAATCTTAATATCATAAAAAAATTGTATTTTAAGACCGAAAAGATGAAATGAAATCTAAAAAACGACTCGTACTGTTATGGTTATTTTAGTGAGTTTGCGTTAGTGATTAGTTTAACGTCTGCTCGAGCCCTTTATTTTGATACCCCACTCGATAGGTTTTCCTCAAAACATATCGAGTGGCGCCAAAAATCGGCCATTTTAATTTAATATACCCAGTGTCACTCTCATAATCAAGTCGAATCTAACAACACCTCTCAAGCTAAACTCCATCAAGATGTTTAGGCTACAGAGCGTGCCAAAGTAAATACATACATACATACTTACATACACTCAAAAAACATAACCCTCCTTCTGGTGCAGTTGGGTAAAATGAATCGTATTTCAATAGTCAATAGTCAAAGCATTTATTTCAAATAAACCATTATCAGGTACTTTTGAATTGTCAAAGTCAGTCCGTCAAAAACATGAAGCTATTTGCACGTTCGCAAGCGTAGATCTCTATGGAGAAGAACGTGCAAGAAACTCCACGGACACTCTTTTAAATCATTTTATGTTTACAAAAATCCTGGTTACATAAACCTTGTTGCTTCTATATATGAGAACAATGTAAAGAAAGAAAAAAAACAATTTATAGTATGAAATATTAAAATGAGGCAGTGGCAACCAAGGGATGACCAGTCTCCACTGACGGCGCCCGTTCACGAACATGACGCGTGCATCAGCACCATTCAGCTCAACCATTTTGAAGGGAACTGAATGATCCGATACACGCGCCACCATCAGCGAGACATTGGAGTGAGCATGACACACCCTCAACTGCCCCTGCTATTTCATGTCAAACAAGGAAACTATCTATTAACATAATGGTCCAGGGTTCTCACATTTACAGAACTTGAAATAAAAATTGCTTCTAAATTATATAAAACTATGAATATCAATCTGAAAATACAGAAAAAGAAAAGTTTATTCCAAACATAATATAAGATTATGCGGAATAGTATTATTATTAGACATAAAAGAGGGTGAGCATCTCTTCCAAATATAAAACCTAACTAGTGGAACCAAGCGGCTGAGGCTGTGGAGCAGGACCGGCATTTAGCCAAGCATTTTTATCAAGGATATAATCTTCCAGTTTATAATATGCCTGTCTACATAGAGTGCGTTTTATGCATGTTTTAAATTTTTTCTCATTCAGTTCGAGAATCTCACGTGGTATTTTATTATAAAACTTAATACAATATCCCATAAAAGAAGTGTGTACTTTAGCCAATCTGAATCGGGGTTGATCTAATTTATTCCTATTTCTAGTATTAAAATTATGCCTATCACTAATCTTATTAAAAAGATGAATATTTTTCCGAACATACATAATGTTTTCGTATATGTATTGACAAGGTACCGTCATGATGTTAATATCCTTAAACAGTTCCCTTAGGGAATCGCGCCGACCAAGATGGTATATGGCTCTGATGGCTCTTTTCTGCAGAATAAATATAGACTCGATGTCTGCAGCTCGTCCCCATAATAAGATACCGTAAGACATTATACTATGAAAGTAACTAAAATAAACCAGCCTCGCGGTATCTATATCAGTAAATTGACGGATTTTTCTGACAGCATATGCTGCTGAACTTAGCCGTCCTGCAAGAGATGTTAAATGAGGACCCCATTGTAGCTTTGAGTCAAGCGTGATCCCTAGGAAAACCGTGTCTTCGACGAATTCAAGTTTCTCTTTGTCCAATACTATGTCGCAAGTATTACTTTTGACATTCGGTAAAGCAAATCTGATGCACTTAGTTTTTTTCCCATTTAATACTAAATTATTCGCAGTGAACCAATTTTGGACCTGCTGTAGCGCATTATTTACGTCGTCAAGACTTGTAGAACGTCTATCTATCTTAAAAATTAAGGACGTATCGTCAGCAAATAACACCATCTTTGGTTGGTTTTTTAAAAGATGGAGTAAATCGTTAATATACACTAAAAAGAGGAAAGGACCCAATATTGAGCCTTGTGGTACCCCCATTTTGACTTTTAAACCCCTTGAATTAACATTTAATTTTTCATTAAAAAAATGCAATGTGTAAACTCAATATATGATATTTGGATGACAAAACTATTGAGTTCGAGTACAAGGTGAAGAACCCTTACACCGGTGAACACAAGTCCAGCACGAGCATCGTCATGATGACAGTGTCGTGTCTACTGGGTATTGTACGGATACTGATTTTAAAAGGTGAACTAATTTTCAAGACTATTTCGGCTCGCAAATACTAGTTTTCGGAGATTCATTTCGCACCTTTAAAGTAAAACCGTTACTAAACGAAATTATGAAATTTTATAGGGGAGCCAATATTAGAAAATAGTCACTGTTTTTAGATACATGGCATTGATACCTCAATTCATGAAAATGTTCGTTTAGTAACGGTTTTACTTTATATGTGCGACTTTATTTTTTAACTGTCCCAAATAATTGATTCTGAAGTCGATGCCAATGAAGTTAGCTTGTCTAAAAATACTATATTTACTCACTCTCGACTTGACGAAACCCAAGTTATAAGTCGAATTTCTTTTTGATTTGATAGACATTATCACTCTAAATTCTAAAGACATGTGTGCAATAAATAATGCTGGCAAAATGAAGTATGAAAATTTTAAAATAAAAACATCTTTATTAACACATGAAAACAACATAAAATTAAAATAACAAGAACAGTAATACAAGTTAACAACAATGTAAAGCCTAGTGATGATGATGAGGCACGATGTGGTGGGTGCTGTGCTTCACTTCGGCGTGGAAACTAAGGAGAAAAAGAAAACAAAGTTATTGTTAATGCTTACAGTAACCCTATAACTAAAACCCTATAAATACTTATAAGGGTCACATGTCAAATCTACGAGAAAACGATATTGAAGAGGCAGTGCCGTTTACTGGACACATTGTATGAGCTTTCCTATAAAAGGTGAGAGAAAAGGAATTACGCAACACAATCGTGAAATGATAAGACAGTAGGTAAATGAAAGCGAAACGCAGTGAACCAACTGGTGATTTCCATCGCATTGCAAGTTTACGTGTTGATGGCTTCTCGGCTTTGAGAGCAGAGAGCAGATTCAGAGCATTGCATTTATTTAGATATGCATCACTTTCAAAACATATTAGTTTTGTTATTAGTAAAAGCTAAAACCTTACAAATACTTAGCAGCTCAACCTTCTTCAAAGGTTATCTCTATAATCGTAGAAAAACTAAATCGAAACCCAAAGTACTCACCCGGAATGTTTGTCAGCGTGGTAGTGAACATGTCTATCAGAACCGTCAGGGTCTTGCAGGGAGTAGTGTCCCTTTACACTGTCATCATGACGATGCTCGTGCTGTGACTTGTGGTCACCGGTGTGAGGGTTCTTCACTTTGTACTCAAACTCGTACTTGGGATGCGTCTGGAGAAGAATGTTATGATTAGTATCCTGTTTATACACGAAGATCTTCAGAGTAAAATGTCGTTAACGTGACAGTCGTTCTACATAATATCAAAATTCTGAACTGAGAATTTGAAGCTGCAAATTCTCATGAAGTGTTTGATAAGTTATTAACTTCAAGTTCTCAATCTAGAAACCAGCAACTCAGATCTAGAGAATATGACAAAAACTAACATAGTAGTCATGGTCATGATGTCCGTGTTTGTCCTTAAATTCCACTTTCGTGTGATGATCGTCGTGTTTGTGGATGTACTGTGATGAGTGACCTTCTTCTGCTAACACTGTCACTGCAGCATATACTGCTAACACACAGAGAGCCTGGAATGGAGATTATTTGAAATTAGTTCCTAAACAATGAACCATTATCATCTAAGGGTTGGTAATAACTATCACTTTAAAACACAAATTCACGAAAATTTATAAAAGTATTGCATGATTGTAGAATAACACAACTGATGAATGAAAATCCAGAATAATAAATTGAACTTTGAAACTTTTTTAAGTTACAATATTGTACCTTCAAAATCATTTTTCTGGATTATTGTTAAGTGTAAATGGTAGTTACTTCATAAGTGAACTGATGCATAGCTACGAATGATCTTGGCTTTTATAGTTAAAATAAAACTACAGACCCAAGTGATGTAATATTATTGATTTCATTCAGACCCATTAGCAATTAAAACAAAAGTTTACAACATTTTTATTACGATTTCGAAAATGTCTTAATTTGCGTGTGTTGTTAAAACTACTAACAAACAATTATAATCCGTGTTAGGTTATTCACAAGCACTTACATCATCGAATCTTGGGATTCTTGATTAGATTTTTTTCTTTGCAGATTTAGTTGATTATTGTAGCATCCATTTTTAATCATTTTTACGTGAATTCTGAGGTAAGTAGGTAGGTTTGAAATGTATCTAAAATAGTTTTAGCAAACACTTTCAAATTAATAGCTAAAAAGTATTTTTTACCAATAAATTTTCCTAAGACTTACTTCTATTAAATAGGTAGATATCTATTGAGAAATTTCGTACAGTTAATATCCAAAGTGTAGTAGTAGACATTTCTTTATCATCCAAAATATAAAAATATAAACCTTATCGTGACAGAAATTAATGCTGTTGCATATATAACTGTTTTTTTTTTTATACCGGAGCTGACATAGGTGAGATAGCCATTCGGGAATCCCTGTGAATATAATTTTTACCGACAGTCGAACGATGAATCTGAATTAAGGGTCAAACGTATCTGGTGTTTTCGAATTCGAATATTTTATAGTGGCTTTTTGGGTAGTAAATAAATTGTATAATAGTTTTTGTATACTGTATAATAGTTTTTGATTCTGTAGACTCTAAGTCAGAATCTAGTTAAAATTCCAATATTAGGTGTTATTCGGATTTCCGGCTTTTATGAATAAAATAAGGAATAGAATTAATAATAGATAGTTGTTCGACTTATAGTTGTGTTTATTTATTTTATAATTTATGGACACACAGAGAAACAGACACAGAATAATCATAATAATTTTTAGTAAACTGCTTATTTTATTTATTCAACACAGAAAACCAAATACATATATTTCACAATAAACACTATTTAGATACTGCGGGTAATTATGAAGTTTCATATAATTCTTTATATAATATCATCAAATACAATTTCATATCGACTAAGTTAAAATAATAAGTTGCTGTAAGATAAATTTAATAACTTAGCGGTACTTCAACAGAATTTTGTTAGAATTGTTTATGAAATAAATATTTAATTTTATTAGTTGTCTGTAGATAAATTCTGTTAATCAGAGGGTCAATCCTACTACTTTTAGAAATCTGTCAAAACACCTCTCATTCCTTTACATTTTGGCAGAATGCAACTGAGATGCGAATACGAAAATAAGTACAATTTTCTTTCTGAGGCTCTGAAATTCTGTCATCGGTGGCGTGGCCAAGTCGATTTACAAAACGTCAAAAATGTATAGGATTGAAATGTCAAGTGATCAATCGCTTATATTTTCGCATTTTGACAATCGCAAATTTACTAATAGAATGGCACTTTATCTAGCGCTTTGGTCAAACTATTAGTTTCATAATTGGAACTTTACAGTAATGAGAGTAGACAAAGTTCTATATTATAGCGCTGTCTTAAAAAGTGCGTGCAACATCGTTTCGTATCGTATTAGTATGAGTCTGTTAAATTACAAAACTCTGTGTTTCAAAAGCTTGTGCAAATCTTCAGCAGGAAGAGTAATAATCATTTATAATATCTATTTTTTGCACTGATATCGATGCTCGCTAAACACACTACAAGATATCGCATATCAAACTGCGTCAAAATCCATTGTGTCGTTAAAAAAGATCTAAGCGTTTGGGCAGTCATAAAACGTGACATTGTTTTGTACTAAACAAAGAAAAAAATATTGACAATGATCAAATCGCTTACACTCCGCTCGCTCTCTTGTTTGTGAGACTTCAAACATACAAGATAATGGAGTTCAAAATTCCTTTTATTCTAAATATTTCTTGCGAAAAGAATTTGTTTACATTGTAGGAAGAATGAACAAAATGTCATTTTATAAAAAAATATAATAATAATAAGATTCACATAACATAAAGAAACATAACACTTTAACAACCTAACATACTCGTAATAACAAAACAACATACATTGGTAGATCGCTGTACAAAAAGCTACACCACAACGATATTTTTAGAAAAATTCAAAAAATTCAGGTTGGTCTTGTTCTTCATGTTCAAAATGTTCAAATTGTTGTTCAAATTGTGGTTCATCATGTTTGTGATGTTCCTTTTTTTTGTGATGTTCAGGTTTCTTATGATGTTTTTTCGGAACGAGGTGGTGGGTGCTGTGTTTTACATCGGCGTGGAAACTGAAAAATAATGAAAATAAATTAACACAACTGGATACAAAAATTTAATGTTTCTAGTATGCCAGATACATAACTGGTAGGTACGTTTTCATTTCACAGGCAGAACTAACCAAAGCTCTCCAAATCTCTAATTAGCGGCTGCCATAGGTATATGGCGAAATACGAATACAGCTGTTCCTACTTTTCCGGGACAAATTGTTGAATTGACAAATTCAATTTAATAAATTAAAATGAAATGAAATACCAAATTACTATTACGATTCATCCTTCTGTTGCCCTTATCCCAATTAATTTTGAGTCTGCGCAACATGCTTCCTTGTGCTATTAAGTTACTATCTTAGTAATCCAAACTATCTCGATTACTGATCTAAATGATATAATGTTACATATCACGATGTAGTACAACACTCACCCAGTCTTCTTATCAGCATGGTAGTGAACATGTCTGATAGTGCCATCAGGTTCTTTGAACGAGTAGTGTCCCTTGACGCCATCACCATCTCGGTGTTCGCTATGTTCCTTGTGGTCACCGGTGTGAGGGTCCTTTACTTCATACTTGTACTCGTACTTAGGATGAGCCTAGAAGTAAACGTCAATATTAGTACTTCATTAATTAATTTATTTACTTACAAGCAAATGAGAGCATAAAATATAAATAAATAAACTAAACTAAAACTTACAACAAACTAAAATATAGCATAAAAAAATTCGTCCTCAACCCTGTCAGCTGGTAATGTGCCCAAGAGACTGGCGGCATTGCCACGTTGAATGGCAATATTTAGCCTCTGGCCAAAGTAAAAGTCAGCTCTTGGGTCACGGGAAGTGTCAACCAGCCGTTTCGAAATTTCTTTGAAAAGGCTGTGGCCCCACGGCGCGAGGATTTCAACCCCAAAAGGCTCAAAAATATAGCTACCAATAAGGTTACTATATTTACGCCGCTTGAGGTTTTCCGCAGCCGCAGCAGCAGCACCAGCACAACACGATGAACTTGGAAGATGGGATGGCGCAAGAGTATCGACACAGGTTGCGTCCCACACTAAAGGCCATCTTCCAGGGAAACAATTAATCATAACAACATGTCAGAATATCGGACTCGACAGCGACTAGTCGACACCTCATATACAATTACAGGTGCAAATCCCCTTTTGTTACTTTTATAGTCCGATGGCAATCCATTACGATATTTGGTACAAAATTATTCACTTAACGAGCTCTCCAATATCCTCGTTATGAGATATTTCTGACAGAAACTCCCAATAACTATATCGGGCGACCCTGGCGTTGGAACCTTTGACCTTAGAATCTACAGTTGCTAAAATAGCAAAACAGTAAATAATAAATAAGTAATTTACTAACATAGTAGTCGTAGTGATGATGTCCGTGATGGTCTTTGAATTCCACCTTCGTGTGGTGACCTTCATGTTTGTGGATGTGCTGCGAGGAGTGACCGTACTCTGCAGTCACTGCCGCTACAGCACATACTGCCAACACGCACAATACCTGGAAATAGTGTAAAGTAATTGGATTACTCAGTGATGAATGAAACCTTTCCCTGTCCCAGGGACTATAGCTCTGTCATAGTGGCTTGAGGCACACCTTGAACCAATAAACTAAAAGGTTTAACTATTGTTTCTACTTGGTTAACAGTGCAAGTGACATCTTTGTCACTGGCACTGTTGACCTTCCTCCTAAAAGCTTTTGCTTTTGGGAGGAAGGTCCCTTGACAGTCATCTCAACGTAAAACTCTCTGACTGAAATTAATTTTACCTCACAAGTAGAGGGTAGGTTAGAAAATTCGTTAGGAACACATTTTTTATATTAAATTTTTGCTATGCTCAATATTTACCTTTGAACACATTTCGTATTTTTACACTGTTCCACGCTTGTATGTAAACTGATACATAAACACGAACAACCGTGTCTTTTATACAAAAAACAAAATTTAGTAATCAAGGTAAAAATATTAATTTGTAAAATGTTTAGTACACACGTGAAATGTTTGTAATGATTTCGAAAAGCCATTTCTACTCATGAACGCCGCGGTAGTTATTGACTTGTAACAGTGAAATTATGCAATTTTTTTTGTAACCGAGTTTTTTTGTAAACGGTTGTAGTATTAACATGTTATTGCTGCTGCATTGGAATATAGATCGTCATTTTGTTGGAAGAGCCCAGTAGGGTTCTGTGAACCGTTAACAGCATTCTGTATAATCTTGACGTTTGAATGTGATTCTGGTTTGATAAGTCTTCATTATCGATATCATAGTTTATTGTGTTCCTAAAGATGTCAATTCATTTGACGTATTTGTCAAACTATTAGCGTTACTTGGATAATAGAAAATGTAATTTAAAATCGTCGGGATAAACTTCATTTTTAACAACAAACAAGTAAGACGAATATTTGCGCAAAAAGGCTAAGTGAAGTGGCAGCATTAAGCCTGAAAATCATTGGCATAAATATTAAATGCTGCAGACTGCATTATAACACACTGGTGGAAGTGGACTAGGAACATCTGACACATGTCTTACAAAGGATTATCGTGTTACCCAGTTACAGGATTGTGGTCAAATATGCAGTCGCTTCATGGAAAATGCTGCATCCGATTGGACTGAAACCCAGCATAGGTTGTTGGAAAAAGCAAGGCAGATAGATACATATCTATCTAATCTATTACCTTTAAACGAGCAATTCTTGTATATATATATATATATATATATATATATATATATATATGAATCTCGGAAACGGCTCCAGCGATTTTCATGAAATTTAGTATGCAGGGGGTTTCGGGGACGAGAAATCGATCTAGCTAGGTTTATCCAGGTACTAAATTATTCATCCAATACAGATAGTATAATTAGGTTTATAGTAATGTTTATAGAGTTTACTTAAATCAAAAACTGTTAGATCAGGTTACTAAACAAAACTGTAAAAATTTTGCTTCATAATCACGTTTATTCTTACATCACACATTAAATCATATTTATAAATAAAATAACAACAATCCCAACAAATTAAGAACTATAAGTTGGTAACAATAAGACTATAACATCTGGAATCAGTGATGGTGGTGGTGTTCAGGAACGATGTGTTTGGCGTGACCTTCACGTTTGACGTTGGCGTTAAATCTGTTAAAATCAGAAAAATACAGAGTAAGCTACAACTCACATAATGTCAGAAACAACTTTTTAAAGTATTTCGTTCATCGTTAAAACTCACCCGCTTTTCTTGTCAGCACGGTATTTGACGATCCTTACGGTGCCATCAGCCTCATGGAGGCTGTACACGCCCTTTACGACGTCACCATCGCGAGACTCGTGTTGGTACTTCTTGTCGCCGGTGTGCGGGTCTTCTACCTTGTACGCGTACTCGTATTTGGGATGAGACTGTAAAATAAATGATGGTTATAGAAATTTCATGCCTATTTTAAATAAGCTAAGTTTTTGTTTATAATAGAAACGTAATCATACATAGTATTCGACGTGTTTCTCGGTGGCGTGTCCGTGGTGCTGCTTGATGCTCTGTGATGAGGAGGCGTGACCGTGGTGGTGGTGGTGGTGCTCTTGTGCGACGGCCGCTGCTACTGCGACCGTGATGAGGAGGATCTATTGAAAGAACCAAGTTTAGATACAACTTGTAGTATTAATCTAATGGTAATCTGGTTTAAACTAAGGCACGAGTAAGTATTTTAAATGTGCATTTAGACAGCAATGATAATATTGTAGTAGGTAAAAGTACCTTGGTGAACATTTTGCTGTGTTTTATTTAAGGTTTGTTCGCTCTTAAAGTTGGGCGATGACTGATATTTTCAAAAATTAATTCAGTGTTTTATATACCTTACAACCAAAATTCAAGTTTGGGATAATGTAGTACTACAGTATTTTATTAATACAAGTTTGTTCCCAAACCTGTTGAGATTACGTACAAAGTAGCCACTGTTTTTGGGTTTTGTTATCTTTTGCTCAATACGCGTGTCGTAAATTAACTTCGGCAATGCTTTACTTGCATTAATCAGGGTTTACAATTAAAACATTTTTGATACTAATTCCGAAAACTCAAATTGTGAGCTCTAAAGGCTGATTTACATTTGATAAGTTCAAGCAGGATAGGGTGGAGCTCCATAAGAGAGAGCTCACGATGGCTAATGCATTTTTAACGTTTGCTGGGATAGGTTTATTCAAACCGTTTTGGATCTGGGAAGGACCAGAAACGATTTCAAAAGGCTTATCCTACATTTTATTAAACGATATGTTTGATAATGTTTGAACTTAAAAAGAGACGTTGACCCATTCGTTGACCCATTTCTTCTCAGGGATGGCCAGGTAGGAAATGTAAGCTCTAATAGGGAATATGCATGAAAAAAATATTTAGTATCTATACAGTTTATCTAAAAATATACAAAAATATAATACTAACAGTGAAAATATAATCAAAATTGATCGGAAAACAAATGAGATATAACTGTTTTAAACAAATATATCTGTCCCTCTCGCGAAGACGCTGTTTTCTATGGCAGCGGTATAGGCGACATGTTATTTGACGTCAGAGTTCGTATCGGACTTCTCTTTCTAATTGGCATCTTTGAAGCTATATAACTTTCTCGCTGTTGAAGGTATTTAAAAAAATATATCATAATTGTTTATTAGAGCCAATAAGTATTTTATTTTGCAAATAAAAAAATTGCATGCATATTCCCAATTAGTTTAAAAATAATATGTAAAATTGTTTTTTTTATAACTTATTTGCAGAGTAAATGATTTGATGACGTTTCATTTTAGAAACAGTTAAATAATCGTTGTTTCCCAACGTCCGTCTAATAGTTCCAAATGCGAAACTGTGAAGCGTATAAGAACTGCAAATATAATAAATAAACCTTAAAGTTTCTGAAAATAATTAGGCTTCTCTTGAAAGGAGACAATAAAAGGAGAGATACAAAGAAAAAAGAAAGGAGAGATTCTACTTTATACCTAGTATTTTTTTTAACGTGTCTTTACTAATATAATTTTGGAACTACTAACAATTTCGTTTAGGGTTTAGTTTAAGAAAAATAAAATCATGTATGTGGGTAGGTATATCGTTTTGTGGCAATTAAATACTTTTCCTTTCTTTCAGATTTAGAATACCTCGTTCCAAAAAATGTGAGTTTACGTTTCTCGGCAGTCTCATTAGTACCAAATAAGGTTATCGATGTATCAACTTACTTTCTTGGTCTTCACGGGTTCAAGGCAACTCAACCTCTGAGCACTGTTAGCAAGGAGCAGGTTTTTACGAACTCGTAAGAAATATTGACTGTACTGAAAACTTGATATTGTGGTCAATATAAAACATTGAATTTATTCGTTAAAATTATCAGTTCTCAATCAACTTTAATCGAGTAAACGTAAAGACAAACAATATGTTCACAAAGGTATATTAAAGAAAGTAAAATAAAAAAGGTAATGCAAATAAACGTGAAATCTCAGTTTAGCATTTTTTTGTCTTTCATAGATTCTTCTCATCACGGTGGCACTGGCAGCGGTTGCAGCACAAGAGCACTACCACCACCACCACGGTCACGCCTCCTCATCACAGAGCATCAAGCAGCACCACGGACACGCCACCGAGAAACACGTCGAGTACTATGTATGATGATGTTCCTAACTAATCATATCATTGAATATGGCTTTTTGGAATTCGAATGACGTTGCCAACCGTCACTTGTTTTACAGTCTCATCCCAAATACGAGTTCGCGTACAAAGTAGAGGATCCTCACACCGGTGACAAGAAGTCTCAGCACGAAGCTCGTGATGGTCACGTCGTGAAGGGCGTGTACAGGTTGCACCAGCCCGATGGAACCATCAGGATTGTTGAGTACCATGCTGACAAGAAGACTGGGTATGTGTAGCTGAGCATTGAATTTTCAACTCGGCTGCATCGTTCATTCAAAGAAATGTGTTACTAACATAATCCTTTTTGTTTTCACAGATTCAACGCCAACGTAAAATACGTGGGTCACGCTAAGCACATTGTCCCTGAACACCATCATCATCACTGAGTCTAGAATTACGAGCCCTTTTGTTATGTAGATACGTACTATTGTTATTGATATTACATTGTGATAATATGTTGTTAAATGAATATAAGTGATTGAGAAATTATGATTTAATCCCCTTTTTTTTGCTTTCGAGTCTATACTATTTCGTCTAAACCGTTGAACTTATTTCATGAATTTTTGTATCGACCTTACACATTATGATACTTATTTTTCTGGAAGTACTTTCCCTTGGGATTATTTCCGAGTTTCACACGGGTGAAGCCGTAGCGGAAGCATGTTTAAGTTATAAGGTAAGTAGTAAGTACCTAACACTTCCTATAATACGGAGTTAGGCGTTCGGCACATAATTAGAGAAAAATATAGAGATACACCTAAAGTAAATAAATAAATTGCATGTAACACTAGATTGCGGTACGGTATTAGCAATGGATCCAGGATTGTCATTTGGGGGGGAATTGACCCCGCTGAGAGTGGGTTTATAAGCAAAGTAGCAATACTATAAAAGCATTAAACAAAAATATTTAGCTTAACGCATAACAAGCCTCCTTGGATAACTTTTCGTAAAATCCTCAGAATTCGTTATGATGTAGACTACCAAATATATCTCGGTCTTTTTGGAGAGGTATGAGCTCCTTAGCCCCCCCACCCCCTTGGATCCACCAATGTACGGTATTATATATGTCGTGGCTATTTCGTTGAATTTGGTCATTTCATGATGTGGCTGGCCATTTCATGAAATGTCTGGCCACTTCATGAAATGAAAATTATAACCCTAACCTAACTTGACATTTCTATCTGCAGGGTTTAAAGGAACCTAATGAGAACCTAATCTATCCGAGTCGGGGTGCCCTAAGTTCCCAGGGCGGAGGACATCCATGAGGATTTCCCCCCAAGATCAAAAGAAAAAAGGCTTGCCGAGGTCGATCCGAGAATGTGTAATTATTATTGTATATCGAGTTTCGTCCGTGACTCGGAAAGCACATTATGTCGTTGGTCCCGGCTGTCATTTGAACATTTTTGACAGTCGTTACGCGTAGTCATAAGTCAGAAAATCTGACACCAGTCTTGCCTAGGAGTATCGTATATACCTAGTCACTGGGTTCAAGTAACTTCAACGAATTCCATGGTGCGGCTTTTCCGATGTGACGAGTAAGAGACGGCTTTGATGCATCGCATTGAATTCTTATTGCCACTCAAAGGATGATAATACGATCACAAATCCATGAACTGATCGTGGAATAAGTAGTTGTGGGCCTTATATCTTCGTATAAGACAAGGGAGCTGAACTCCTAAAATTTCAGTGTAGGGAGTGACAATTATCCATAGTCCTCACCCAAAATACCCCGTGCTCTCTTTGGACAGGTCCCTCAACTACAGAAAAAAATGCGTGAATGTTAACAAGAAATAACCTGCTCCGTCCACCAGGAGGGAGACTGCTCCTCAAGACCTGCGAACAACTATAATGGTGATTTGTTTCTCCACTGGTGAATATGAAACTTCAGTAGCCTCTGTCGACACCAAATTAGTGGATACAGACCGATATGAGTCGTGCCGGATTGCCAATGGTTACCTTAAATCGACTCCTGTATGAATGCCATCCATTAACAGGCATAGCGCCTCCAGAAATTTACATGACTATAGCAAGCCGTATAGAAGGTAAAATAAGGAAACCACTCACGCCACCCAATACACAATTACACTTAGTGCCCCAGAAACTAAAAAGCCACTGAAGTTTTCTTGGATGCGTGAGTCCATCTGCCGGAAAAATGCGACCTTTGGCGATAGAAGCCTAAATTTCCTGATTATTTCATCGAACCCTCGGAGAATCTTCTACCTGAGCAGGCGTTACTGTGGCCGACCTTGATCTCCAGATTAACTCTGCACTCAAGTCGGCAGCAATAAAGACAACCTTCACAGGTAGAGGTTTTCGCATGGCTCTGATCTTCAGTGTACCTATGTGGAGTCTCTCCGCAGTCCATGGCCCATCTTCTTCCGCCGCTTGTCCTGTCACCTTTTCATGTGAGGACTTTTTTTTTAAGGATAGGAAATCATCAAATGACTTCTTCCGCTCTGGGTGGAGCGGAAGGGCGTGTCAGACTCTTACTGACTAAAACACATCCGTGTTCCTTCTAAATTCCTTTGCGTTCCGGGGCCGCGGTGACTCTTTCGAACAAATTCCGCAACCCTCTGGGCCTAGCGGGCCCCGTCTCCTGTGCTGACATCTCTTTGAGACGCGTGTGAAATACAACGCGCTATTGACCCGGGCCTGGTGGTGATCGGACAGCGAGCCACCCAACGCTCACCATCCGCAGGCGCGCGCCTACGGTGGCCGGGTATCGCTCTGCGACTCCCGACGCGCGGGGCGTCTTCTTTAACCGCGGCAATTGGGGCGAAGGCCTTGTCTCTCCCAGGACTTTATGGCTGCATCAGCAAATGTTGCTGCGTATCGGGCAAAACATGAATATTTGCCATCGACATGCAAAGAACAAAATCATTTATTTCAAGCCGATTCTGTAGCTCTAAAATAAATAGCACTAGCCGGGCTAATTGCACTTGCAAGTTAAGTTTTCATTTCAGTGGATAAGACCGTATCTTTTATGGAGCAGTATCATAGTCTACCATGAGTAAAAAACACAAACGAGCAAGTAAGCAGTAGTTATCAAGTCTTGGAAGTCAATTTGTATTTAGTGTTTGTGATTTCAATTTGTACTTAGTGCTTTTATTTTGTGTATAAAGGGATGCGGAACAAAAAGTAAAGTCCCGCATACCTCAATTGAAAAGGGAGGACCCTCCGACCAGACGGTTGTTGTGTTTGGTTGGCAACTACTGCCTCGATAGTTGATATTAGGACTGTTGTATATGTTAAAATCGCACGGAGGACTTTGCTTGCGCGATGCAGGATTTCGTTGGTAGTTCGTCGCTGACAGGATAGATGATTTTCATATGGCGGCATTGATGCCGCTATATGTCTAAAATGAATTGGTAATTTTATATTTAGTAATATTTGCCACGATTTATGTTTGAGGCAGTTAGATATTATCCGTTATACATATAATTCGATATAAAAAGCATGAAAATAATAATGAATGTCGTAAAGATTTTTGGTTTTCTGTCGAAACGACTTTCTCCATATTATTACACTGTCCCACTACTGGCCAAAGGCCTCCCTCCATTCCTTCCAGCGTTCTCGATTTTGGGCTTCTTCCTTCCAATTCTTTAGGAAGCCATCTAGGTTGTCCCGCCATCTCCTTCGCGGACTACCGCGACCCCGTGTGGCTGTTTAAGAGCGTCAATCCTGTGCTTTGTGGCCCCACAGCTTGTGCAGCATGTGGCAGAGTTCTGCCCAGTTCCATTTAAGTTGGGCAGCCTTTTAAACCGCATCAACGATTTGCGTTATGGAGCGCAGTGTTGTGTTTCGAACGGGGTCTGTTACTTTAACACCTAGTATACTGCGCTCCATGGCACGTTGGCAAACTTTGAGTTTGGACTTTTGGATATTGGTCAAAGACCAAGTCAGTGCATCATAGGTCAAGATGGGGAGAATACACATGTCCATCAGCTTGCAGCATGTCATTGAAACGTTCCCTCATGGACCAGTAGCTCTGCTTTCTTCTTCTCCATGTAGGTAAAATTTATTCTATTTGCCAGCATCTTGTACATTTACAGTCAAATCATTTATCAAAATAAGCAAATGCCGGGCTAAAATAGAAATGGGCATAAGAAAGGTATGCGCATCCGATTTGGGTACTCCAAATAAAGGGGGTGGAATATTATTAATTTTGTAAATAAATGAAATCAGTGTTTTTTACTCTAAAATCTTATTTTCAAAAAATATAATACGAATCAACAATTGTAGGTATGTATGTAACTAATTAACAATGAGGTGGGATTTGAAGAATCAATGATGATGATGATGTTCCGGAACAATGTGTTTGGCGTGACCGACGTACTTCACGTTGGCGTTGAATCTGTCAAAACAAAAATAAGAAAGATGGGCTTAAGAATACCATTATAACAATATATTATATAGTGTAAGTTCACATTTTCTAGCATGCTTACCCAGTTTTCTTGTCAGCATGATACTTGACGATCCTGATGGTGCCATCGGGCTGGTGCAAGCTGTACTCTCCCTTCACGACATGCCCATCACGAGATTCATGCTGGGATTTCTTGTCTCCGGTGTGAGGGTCTTCTACTTTGTACGCGAACTCGTACTTGGGATGAGACTGTAAGATAATCAATAATGAGTTTTTCCTAATAAAAATAATAAATTCTATGATTAATATCTCTCAATATATAGTCCTCCTGACCGATTTCAGCCATGGTGGCCAATCTCAACCGAGACTAGCCATCGGCGCGGGACATATTATAGTGCACAAGTGTTTGCGCAAACACAGGTGCACTCCCTCTTTCTTCACTCTCATCCAATGGGGCGGCACCCCGACACTACCGGAGAGAGATCTGGCGCAGGACCAATGGCTTAACGTGCTTTCCGAGGCATGGGGGTGTCACACCACCAACTTCCAAACTCCGGGCTGTCACTGAGGAACCCAATAACACATACGACCGCGAGACCAACAGAGCATTTATGTTGTCAATGTTCTCATACATAGTACTCGACGTGTTTCTCGGTGCCATGTCCGTGGTGCTGCTTGATGCTCTGTGAGGAGGAGGCGTGACCGTGGTGGTGGTGGTGATGGTCTTGTGCGGCGACCGCTGCCACTGCGACCGTGATGAGAAGGATCTATTAAAACAAGAAGAAATTTAAAAGTGGGTGTCCATAACAGACATTTCGTTTAACTTGATATTTCTCATTTTATTGTTTTGTATTTTACCTTTGTGAACATTTTGTTTTTCTTGACGTTTGGTTTACGTTTGGTTGAATGCAAAGTTGAGTGATAACTGATAATAAAATAAAACAGTTCAGTGCTTTTATACGAAGTATGAAATCAAGTTTAAAGTTTACAATAAATTTTATTATTTCAAGCAAGTTTCGCTTGAAAGCTGCTGGGCGCTGATTACGAGCGCGTTTTGATTAAAAGTTTGGTATCCTTGACAAAGTTAAGTAAGATTGAAATTAACTGATTAAGGTAATTTATTTCTTCATGTAGCATAAGCAATGAACAGAAATTTCTACATGACGGTATTCTTTCAGCTTTTAAGCGAGATAAATGAAGACGAAATAAGAAAATTTATTTTACTCTTCTTGTAGGCAAAAAAATAACGATTACCTGTTTATATTAGATTAGAGTTAGATTAAATAGCTGTTCATACAATAATTAAATATTAATTGACCGTAGAAAGACATTTAAAAAATCTATATATCTGTCTTTTTGTATGTAATTCCCTAGAAAGTACTTACTTAAGGTACGAAGCCTTACGTCGGTCCATCTGTCCATCTGACACAACTAATTTTCTCAAAAGTTACTATACTGATTCTATTGAAATTTGGTACACATATGAACTTCTGTGACCATAACACGGACGCTTTACATAAATAAATAAATTTAGATAATAGGCGTCACTTTTGGGGGAAAACTAGAAAATTAAAAAAAAATTGTTATTAAACTGTACCGGGTGATATATGAAATGAAAAGGCTTATTGTTAGGGTTCTAATAATATATGTTTTTCAAAAAATTTTTATTTCAGTTTTGAAATTAGATGAAAATGAGACCCTTTATCTCTGAAAGCACCGAGTCGAAAAGATTGAAAAAAAATGTAGAAAATATTTCTTTACCAATGGATTACAGGAACACCAATAAGAAGTCTATGGTGTTAAAATAATATGTTACAAAAATGAGATTCGTTCGGAACCCTTGGCTTTTTGACGTAACCTATGATCTTGGTTACGTCAAAAAACTGGCCAAGCGCAAGTCGGAGTCGTGTGCAAAGGGTCCCTTACACCTACATAATACGATTTCATATAGTTAATATTGATAGATATGAAAAAGTGTCTGTTCATATTTTCAAAATCTTAAGAGTCTTAAAAAATATATAGGTAGGTAGCAGGTTCAATATATTCAGGTCTATCAAAAATTTATCTTACATCGTGCAAGGCCAACTGGCTTTAAATCAGAGCACTTACAAATTCAGCAAGTTCGGTAATAAACTTGCTTTGTAATAAAAATGTGAGTTTCAGCTTTTTATCTCAAACTTGATTTTTCGTTTTATATAAAATCTCGAATTTATTTTCATCAAGATCATTTATTAACCAGCCTTACAAGCAAACAAACAAAGAGAAAAATATTTATCATGTTTACCAAGGTGATTATTTACTTTTAAAATTAACAGTTGATTAATAAATAAAAGATATAAATGAAATAAAAATACAGACACATAGATATTGGGATTGACACCAATAGTGGAAAAAAATAGTGATTTTCAAATTATTTTCATTTGAACAGCTCATCCTAGTCGCTGCTATCGTTGTGGTTGCCGCCGCACGGCCACAAGAGGGTCATGGTCACGAGCACCACCACGGTCACGCCTCCTCATCACAGAGCATCAAGCAGCACCACGGACACGCCACTGAGAAACACGTCGAGTACTATGTATGATGATGTTCCTATCTAATCATAACATACAATTTGACTTTTTCAAATTCAGAATGACATTGCTAACCGTCACTTGTCTTGCAGTCTCATCCCAAATACGAGTTCGCGTACAAAGTAGAGGACCCTCACACCGGCGACAAGAAGTCTCAGCACGAAGCTCGTGATGGACACGTCGTGAAGGGCGTGTACAGCCTGCACCAGCCCGATGGCACCATCAGGATTGTGGAGTACCACGCTGACAAGAAGACTGGGTATGTGTACATGAGCGTTGAATTTCGAACTCGGCTGCATTTTTTATGCAAAGGAATGTTCACAAATAAAATCCTTTTTGTTTTCACAGATTCAACGCCAACGTTAAGTACGTCGGTCACGCTAAGCACATTGTTCCTGAACATCATCATCATCACTGATTCTTTAAGTTCGATCTAATTGTTATAGATTTTGTTACTTACTATTGTTGATTTATGTTGTTATGTATATCTGTGAATAAATGAGTAAGAAGTATTTTTCTTGTTTAAATGCGATAACCTACATCAGATAGAATCTATCAAAATCTCCCGAATCCTGGAGTTGTTTCTGTTTAGGTTACATTATTCCAAACAATCACATTCGTCATCGTATTTATATTTTAGAAAGTTTTAAAGATGCATTTTTTGCTTTTCTCTACTGTTGAATAACAAAGATATCTAGCGGCAAAATTAGCTTGATAAATAATAATAAACTTTATGACTTTCATAGGTTCTTCATCAAAAAATATATTTTCAAAAGTTTTATATTTTATTAAAACAATGTTTTGTCAAAATCGATAGGAACAGTTTATTCAGTACAAAATTAATATAAATCATAGTAAAATTAACTTATTACAATAATATTATCACAGGATAACTATTAACATTACATTAATACGAAACAAGGTATTTACATTAATGTTTATGATGGTGCTTCTTTGGCACTATGTGGTGTGTGCCATGTTTTACGTCGGCGTGGAAACTGCAAATAAAAAAAAACAACCTTTTTTGAACACTTAACACAATCTTTTCTAAATCTACTTCATGCAAAAAACTGTTTCTGTATCTTCAGTACATAACACATACGACAAGTATATATTTCAGACTTAGTTCTTATTTATATTTGCTATGGGAACTTCCTAAATTACTTAATGTGTCTATTAGTCCTCAAACTAAAACCACATCATTAAGTACCCATAACTTCTGAACATAGGCATCCCATACTTTGACTGGCCTGTTGGTCGAGTGGTTAGTGACCCTGACTGCTATACCGGAGGTCGTTGGTTCGATTCCCACACAGGACAAATCTTTGTGTGATGAGCATGATCATTTGTTCTGTGTATGGGTGTAATTTGTCTGTATTGTGTATGTACGAGTATTTAGAAATATATAAGTTTGTTTATCAGTTGTCTGGTTGTCATAGCACAGGCTCTGCCTAGTTTGGGATCGGATGACCGTGTGTGAGTTGTCCCAAGATATTATATATATATTAAAGATTGTCAGGCACTAGATAAAGTATCATTCGAAAAAATACTACCGTCTAGAACGTCTTACCTTGGTGGTTTCTTTCTAACCAGCTCATTTTTAGGGTTCCGTACCCAAAGGGTAAAACGGGACCCTATTACTAAGACTCCGCTGTCAGTCCGTCTGTCTGTCAGTCCGTCTGTCACCAGGCTGTATCTCATGAACCGTGATGGTTAGACAGTTGAAATTTTCACAGATGATGTGTATTTCTATTGCCGCTATAAGAACAAATATTTAAAAAAAAACAGAAAAGAATATTTTTTAAGGGGAGCCCCCTTAAAAATTTCATACAACAGACATGATTTTTTTCCGTTTTTATAGATACGTACCCTTAGTACCCTTTGTACGCGAGTACTTCTCGCACTTGGCCGGGTTTTTTACCATCGTATTTAGCAAGTTTTTCTTACTTGTCAACTTACCCACTATGCTTGTCTGCGTGGTACTTAACATGTCTTACAGAACCATCAGGCTCGTGCAGTTCATAAAAGCCCTTCACACTATCTCCGTCGCGATGCTCGTGATGTGACTTCTTGTCACCGGTGTGATAGTCCTCAACTTTGTACCCGTATTCGTATTTAGGGTGAGCCTAGATAACAAATGAATGTGAGTGTGAATCTTCATACAATTTAGTAGTTGTTACACTAATTAAACAAACTTAATAGATCACTTTCTTGCCATAGTAATTAATTTACTATAGTAGGCTTAAAATAAAAATAAAAACTCCAAGCTAAAATATGGCGTTCTCCCAACAAAAAATTGCTCGCAAAAGACTGGCGGCATTGTCACGTTGTATGACAATGCTTATTCTCAGTCCGGGGTAAAACCCAGATAGCCTATATAAGGTAGATATTCCAAAATTTATACCTACCTTGTATTTATTAATTCGTAATAGTTTTTAATTTCTTAAAAACAGAAATGTATTAATAGCCGACTTGTACACAACCATTTGAAAATTGGGCATTCTAGGATATTAACTTCAGCATAACCCTAATATCTTCTTAAAAATTTTACTGTACTCACATAGTAGTCTACATGTTTCTTATGCTTGTGTTCTTCTTTTTTATGATCCTCTTTGTTGTGCACTTCAGGTTTATGTTCTACGTGTTTATGCACCTCTTTTTTAGGAGTTTCGTGTTTGTGAACCTCTTTTTTTGGAGCTTCATGTTTGTGCTCATGGATATACACTTTTTGATGAGGACCATCATGTCGATGGATGTATTGCGATGAGAATGCATTATTGTATAGAGTCACAGCATCGGTGAGTATAACCAATAGGGTTAGCGCAGACAGGACCTGAAATAACAGTATGTATTACTTTGTAAAACCGGTCCAAGAATCGTAAACGAAGTGATAAGTATCTTCAGCTATAACTGGATGCAGGGGATGAACTAATTTACTGGCACATTTATAAGAATATATTTAGAATAACGTAATTTTCCTACACACTGCACCATCAAACTTTAACTATCATATTCAATTAACTTTAATTATTTATTTACCTTGAACACCATGTTGTATGTACTAAAAAGTTGTTGTTTTATCTAACTACAAAAATAAACTGATACATACCTTCTAAAATCAGTGTCTTTTATATTAAATCAATAACGTAAATGTAATCAAAGTGCAAGAGCGATTTCATTAGGAGTTACTAACAAGTGAAATTATGCACGAAATACTCTCAGGTGTTTGTAAGAGTATTTCGTAAAAGTATTAAATTGACATACCTATGAGTGCAAATCTAGATTGAATTGAAATGTTTGTTGAGTTTATTATATAATAATAGCTCTTGCATGCCTGCGTATTTAATTAAGCAGTCTATTTTCAATAAGCGATATGCTATTTTACGTATTAAAAAACAGCTGATTTTCAAAGCATTTTCAGTTGCAAGACGTTTGATTTTTTTTTTTTAATTGCTCGTATCCAGTTGTCGATATATTCAGCCTGTCGGTCATTACAATCACACCATTTAGTGTCGTTGAAAAGAACATCGGTTCTTGTAACATTGACTGGCACTAACAGGACTTATAATAGTGTTGGACTTTTAGTCCACGAATATAAGCTTGAGTAACGAAGATTCAAATTAAAACATAACATCAAATTTTATAAATAGGTATATTTACTTCATAATTAATAGGATACAATAATCAACAATCTAGGAGGTAACAATTAACAGTCAGTTTATAAGCTAATCAGTGATGGTGGTGATGTTCTGGCACAATATGTTTGGCGTGACCCTCGTACTTCACGTTGGCGTTGAACCTGAAAACAATTATATAATTAGATACGTTTCTCAGAAAGATATGCAGCTGGGACCTTAAATTAATGCTCTTATACACTTACCCAGTCTTCTTGTCAGCGTGGTACTCGACAATCCTGATGGTACCATCGGGCTGGTGCAGACTGTAGACGCCCTTCACGACGTGACCATCACGAGATTCATGCTGAGACTTCTTGTCGCCGGTGTGAGGGTCCTCTACTTTGTACGCGAACTCGTATTTGGGATGAGACTGCAAGACAAGTGTCGGTTAGCAACGTCATTCTGAATTTGAACAAGCCAAATTGTATGTTATGATTAGATAGGAACATCATCATACATAGTACTCGACGTGTTTCTCAGTGGCGTGTCCGTGGTGCTGCTTGATGCTCTGTGATGAGGAGGCGTGACCGTGGTGGTGCTCGTGACCATGACCCTCTTGTGGCCGTGCGGCAACCACAACAACGACAGCAGCGACTAGAAAGATCTGTGCACAAAAAGATTAGGCGCATAAGAGATTATGCTTTCAGGAAACATTTATCTATTGCATGAGCTTAGACAATTATTCTAATTGCAACAATGAATAGGCGTCTGCGGGTTGTTTTTATGTTGTGGTTTTGTAAAAAATACCTTGTACATTTTGATGATTTGTTTTCTTGACTCTTGAAGCACTGAACGGTGACTGATAATATTCTAGCACATAAATGTCTTTTTATACAGTTTACTAAAGGGTCTGTGAAAATGATTTTCGCAATCCGATCAAAAAAATGTCAACCCGTTCGCCGCATATATCTTATTTCGGAAAGTAAAGCTGACCTTCAGTAAATAACTTAATTAATTTAATAAGGTACCTAACTACCTTTTTATAATATTATGACGATATTGATAGATACAGACTAGTAAAACTTAATCATAAGATAAATAGATATGAACAGTAATTGCAAAATTTTATAGAGGGTGGCTAAACTCGATGTATTAGAACTATAATTTACGAAAAGCTTCATATTAAGCAGAAATGTACACAAACTTTTTTATGATATTATACAGGCTTTGTGGTTTTCTATCGTGCCTACCTATGTCACATATGCCTAATCTTCACCTTATTGACATATTTTTCACAAAGTAACACATCTCCTGTTTTAAGATTGAAATTCACCAAAACACGTCCTTTTACATAGAAAGAAAGAAGAAAAAAATTCGGACCTGTCAAATCTGTTGAGTTCGAAAAAATTGCAGCCCTTAAACTTTTTGAACGTCAGGGCATAAACCGCCACAAATTCACCGTACTTTTTGTCACATATTTTTGACAAAAAGAACGATGCGTGCCCTGTAGAATGAGCCATTGTACAAAACACAAGTGTCAGATCACACGTTTCCTTCACAGGAGCTGCTGTTACCTTTATAAGGTTGCGTACCCGAACGGTACGATTATCACTATTTTACCAAAATATAATTAAACCAGAACATGAATGAAACACAAACGAAGATTGCAACAAAATATTATTATGTTAAATCTGTAGAAACGTTATTAAGTTTTTTACATTTTTGCAGTAATACTGAAGAACTTTACGATACGAACCGGTTGTACCTACGTCACTATTGCCACAGACAATATTATCAAGGATCTAGCTTCACTTTGTCAAACGCAAAAATATGTAACGCCAATATAAACGTACATTATTCCAATATGCCAGACAAAACAAACTTATTCCATTTTTGTATCATCATTATCCGGGAAGTCTTAACTATAAATTTATGACATAAATAGTAATTGTTTTTTAAGATTCCTGAGATTTTAACGTCAATATAAAATGTATTGGAACTTATTCATTCTTAACACACAAATTCTCAATTTATGAAATATACATAGTTATGGTAGTAGACCAGGGTAGAAGCCATTAAAAATAATGAAAAGTGAAAAAAAAAATAGTAGGTAAAACCCATTGGAAAAGGAGGAGAATATTATAAAATTAAAGTAAAAATATTTTACGGGCGATTTACATATGATCTTAAGTTAAAATCATATTTTGCTTACTCATTTTCAGCATGCAAAAAAAATTAAGATAACAACTACTAGGTACAAAAACTAGGTAAGTGCAGAGATAATTTTAAATCTGTAATTACACATAATTTTTTTCTGAGATCATGCAAACAAAATTAAAACGAAATTCTTTAAACTACACTTCTCATCAAAAAAATCGAAACACCTCGCAGTTTATGATTTGATAAGGATTATCAGAAAAATGTGTATATTTAGGAATAAATGTAAAATGTCATTTAATAGTGAGTAGTATGAGGTTTTTAAATCCTAATGTTAATGTTCTAAATTCAAATTAAGTCTTCATAGGTTTCGTATTTTGTATAATGAGTAATTTTTACCCTGTATGGAATATGAAGGAAATGGGTAAAACAACACGCGTAAATGAAAAAAAATGTAAGAAACGTTTATTTAATAACTTGTATTCCCTCCGCGAGCTCTTATTACTGCTTCCATACGGTTCTTCATCGATCGGATGAGAGTCACGATCACATGTTGTGGTATATTATCCCATTCCTCTTGGATTGCATTTTGCAGCTGGCTAAGTGTTTCTGGGGCTGGATCTCTTGCTCGAATTCGTCTCTTTAATTCATCCCATAGATGTTCAATGGGATTCATGTCCGGGCTTCTTGCTGGCCATACCATAATGGAGATACCGACTTCGGTAAGATAATCTCGTACGACGCCCGCGGTGTGAGCTCTAGCATTGTCGTGCATGAATATGAAGTCGTTGCCAATAAAATGTGCATAGGGCATCACATGAGGTTCAAGACACTGTTCGATGTACCGATGAGAGTTTAGTGCAGGCAGCCGTGGCCCAGATACAAAGGCAAGTTCTGTCTTACCGTCGGCGCTGATTCCTCCCCAAACCGTCCACGAACCGCCACCATAGCTGACCTTTTCTTCAATGCAGCATTGTGCAAAGCGTTCTCCATCTCTTCTGTAGACCTTGTTCCTTCCGTCGTTACCATACAGCATAATTTTACACTCATCAGAAAACAGTACTTTGCTCCACTGAAGGTATGACCAAGTTAGGTGCTCGCGTGCAAAGTTAAGGCGCGCTCTTCGATGGTCTGCAGTTAATTTCGGCCCATTCGCTGGCTTATGCGGTGCCAATCCGCGTTCCTTCAACCTTCTTCTTATTGTAGAGTCACTTACAGCTACTCTTCGTACAACGCGAAGCTGCTGCTGCAGTTGAAAAGCGTTAAGGCGTCGATTTCGTAAAGAGGTTGTTACAATAAATCGATCATCTCGCTCAGAAGTGACCCGATTCCTGCCAGATCCTGAACGGCGCGTGAACGAACCAGTCTCCCGATAGCGTTTGTAGACTCTATGAACAGATGATAAGCTTAGATGCAATCTTGCAGCCACAACACGCTGACTAAGTCCAGAATCCAGCAATGCCACCACTTGGGCGGCTTCTGCGGGCGAAGTATCCATATGTTTTAGAAAAAAAAGTTTTTTCAGACGTCCCAAAGTCACAGTAAATGAAATAAGAAACAAAAAGTTTAAAGACAAGCGCTAATTTTAGTTTTTAAACGAGAAACGTACTCCAACCCTAAATACACATTTGTCTCAAAACAGTGATTAATTTCATTTATAGGATAAACAAATGAAATTCTAATTTCGAATTTTGATTTTTTTCTTCTTACTGTAATGACCAAACTGCCAGCTACACAATAATGTTTTTTTTTTCATGGAATTAATTCTCTTTTGTAAAAAATTAGGACAAAAACAATAAAAACGAAAGTGTTTCGATTTTTTTGATGAGAAGTGTATAATACACTTGTTTTTTTTTTGAGATTATGCTTGGCAAAAATAAATGAAAGACGAAATATGTAGTTCTAATTTTCACCACGTGCACGTAGCGCCATTTGCAAATTCGCGCTATTTTCAAACGTCAAACGAACGTCAAAGATTGTTGCCACTTTCCAACTGATGTCTAAAACAAAAAGTTTGTTTCGTTACCTATTGTACTGTTTTCTCGCAAATGTGTTCAAAAACGTTGTAAGACATATGTACGTGCTGAAATTCGTTTATACAAACTCGTGACTATGGTAAACCGAAACGTATCGGTTTTTGGACACTTGGCAAAACTTTCTACAGTATTTATTTATAATGTACTAGCTGTGCCTCGCCGATTTCGGAATTTTCTTTTAGCTCGGGTCCTAAGGCACATGAGTAGATAAACGGAACAGAGGCTAAGCTTCTTAAGAACGTGCAAAATTATTACCTATTTTGGTAGGGTTGTCACAATAGGATAAGAGAAATTAAATAAATCATTTGTTAAATAGTTTTATATTATTCAGTATGATAGAATACTTTACAGATTACTGACTCTAATAATTTTCTTTTTATAATGTTTGTTTTTTAATAATTTATTGTTTCTTTTAATGGTGTGATAAATTCTGAATCGAACATATAGTTTTTTCAAGTTATCTAACGGGAAACACTCACATGGAATATCAAATTTACAATCTTTAATACGTTTAAGTATTTCGTTGCCAACATTGACAAAATTTAGGTGAATAAAAAGTTTCAAGTCCATGCTGAGTTCCGTCGTAAGGAGACAATGCTGGCTGCAGCAGCAGTTCATGATAAGCATCATGTTGAATTATCAAAATTAAACTAACACACAACATTTCGTGACCGTGCTAATAACCGTTGAAGAGTTCCCTAGTGAGGAGACAATCCTGGGTGCAGCTTCAGGTTATATCTTATTATTGCATTATTACCGAGGTTACGCAGGTAGATATAAAAAATTCTGCTCAATCAGACATCGGGAAGTGGTTCAAATCTTTTCTTGCAATATTTAAAGTTAACACACTTATCTACCTACTACAACCCAACCCACCCACATACTTACAAATGCTAAACTTGTAATAATAATGAAAAGGTAAAAACACACCGTGTACAACCCTCTTCTTATTAAAAAAAGGACCATACAATAAAATAAAGGTACTTACTTCAAAAAGTAATAATCAAAATATTTACTTACCTATTGTACTCCTTGGGATAGTTAAAGTACGATATATCTTTATTTTTTCTAGTATTATTCATACACACAGTACAATAAACAACCATTATTAACAATAAAATACCACGTTTTACATTAAAATATCCAAACTTGCAACTAACAAAACAAACAACGTGCGTCGCACTGACCCTGAGATTGTCAACTGGCTCTGCAAGCGTAAACCGGTTTTTTCCAGTCTCGCTGCGTACGCGACAAGCGGCCAGTGGGCACACACACATGCCCCGCGTGTTTGTAGTAGTGCAATCGATTCGCGCGGTTGTTTGAAGCTTTGTCTCTGTTCCGTTTATCTACTCATGTGCCTAAGGGTCGTAGCGTAATTTTTTTTTCATACAAACCTTGTTCTGACAATAACAAAACAAGAAAAAAAAAAGATTAATTTTAATGCAGTCGTTCTGAAGTGCGCGTACGTACATTTTGGAGAATCATTTTTATTTATAATTATAAAGAAGAAGATTATACATATAAACCTTCCAGAAGAAATTCTCTAAATGATAGTGAAAACAGCATAAAAATCCGTTGCAAAGTTTAAAAGACCTAAGCGTATAGAGGGGCATCCGGCGGGAAGCGACTTTGTATTATACTGCATAGAGTTTAGTTTAATAGTGACCATTTTGAGAGAATATATTAAAAAGACCGATTAACATGAAATTTAGGAACATGCAATAAAATAACCTCCTTTATAGATTGTATTCGCTATATTTTTTTTAATAAGAAAACGAAGTATGAAAGAGTGTTCATACGTAACCTTAAAATTCACGTTACAAAAGTTTGCCTTCTGGTTCGATAGATGGCGTTACGGGAAAAATTAGAAGTCGGTATGTGTCGGTGGTTTCGTTACCGTGACGCTGGTATAACAAAATCAGTTCAAATAAACTTGACATGGTATAAGATTATTTATTAATTGTTATTTCCGCTCTCCCTAGTCGTATTTTTGACAAGTTAAACATTTGCGAGAATGTTTCGACTTTATATCTTAAGGGTCGCTATAGTCATTCATTGTTCCGTACAAACGTAGTATGGTGATAGCTCTACTTATTGACCGAGTACCTATGTTAAATAAAAATCTGGTCATTATCTAGCCCATGACAGCACAGATTTTTTTAACACGGTTAGTGTTTAAATTATCTCTATTGTTATACAGTGATCTTTTTCAATTTATTTGGGATGGTTTTGCTCTTGACTCTAGTCTAGGTCAGAGGTGACAGAGACAAAGTCGACGATGGAGTGAGCTTACCCAGAAGAAGCATGTTCACTATAGCTTTGAAGAGATTAGGGTTGAATGCGTTCGGAAACACTGACGCTGGTAGAGAGTTCCACTTCTTTGCTGTACCGCTGAGCACACTATAAAAGACGTTTGAAAACGCTTAATGCGAATTGGTGGAATAACAACAAGGTTAGGGATGGTAACTTGCAGTGCGTCTAGATGCCCGATGGTAGAAGGGACCGGTGGGATGAGATCGTGGAGTTCTTGAGCACACTCACCGCAGTACACAATCTGTAGAAGACCGACAAGCAGGCAACCTTGCGGTGATGAGCCACATTTTGAGTGGTATATCTAACGATTTTCTATTCAATGTATGGTATGTTGATAAACCAGTTATTTTAAAATAATAACAATTTTTTTTATTAATATTAACTGATAATTTACAGGTTGACTGGTAGAGAATGTACATAAAGTTTAAATAAAAAAATTATATCAAATAAAATTATAGATTCAGTTGATACTTGTAAATATTAGAGATTATGTAATTATATCATATATTACTAACCCATAAATTTACTTGTAAACTTAACAACAAAATTGTCATTCCTGCCTTTTTCATTATTATATAGCATTTAGTAATATTGTAATTTTGTTATTCTGCGTATAGGTACTTATTTAGTTATTAAAACTCTATGCAAAATAGTAATACATGGGCGGACTTAATGCAGCAAGGCATTCTCTACCAGTCAACCTTTGGGTTAAAAAGACTAAAAGAAGGATCAAATTCACCCATAAATTCCTACAGCAAAGCGAAATATCTCAAAAAAAAAAAATTCAAGGACAGTAATATCTACAGTTAATATATTACAATATTGAGAAGTACTTGGCTATCTTGACTTGACTTCAATTATGGAGTTCCACCATCGAAAAACTGAGGTTTTTTCTCAATTGTTCGACCACCGAACATCGAACTAGTGAGAACTATAACACGATTGTTTGATCATTAATAATAATAATAATGGATTTATTTATTCCTTAAACAATTTTAAATTTCTATACAAATTATTGGTTGTGTAAGTATTTTGGTTAATCTAGTTCGTTAGTACCTATAACTTATTAATTAATTAGTGTGTGTTTGTTTTAAGGACAATATGTATTACATACATACGGGTCGAATTGATAACCTCCTTTTTTTGAAGTCGGTTAAAAATAACATATTATGTAGTATGAAAGTGGCAGAATAGTTACCATATCCCTGTAGAGGATAGATTATTTCTGAAATATTAAAATAACTTTATTTTAATCCGATAAATTTTAAACTCTATAACCGACTTCCAAATAAAAAATACACTACAAAGTATAAAATAACTTTAATTTCGGAAGTAGGTTTTTTTGGTGGTTTCATCGTATTTTAAGTGAGTGACTGACAGTCAACGCACAACCGAAACTACTGGTCGTAGAAAGCTGAAATTTGGCATGTAGGTTCCTTAGGGAGTGTAGGAGAGCAATAATTATTGCTCTCCTACACTCCCTAAGGAACCTACATGCAAAAGAAATCTTAAATGTCGGGAAATCCTCTCTTAAGAGAGGATTTCCCGACATTTAAGATTTCTTTTGCATGTAGGTTCCTTAGGGAGTGTAGGAGAGCAATAATTATTGCTCTCCTACACTCCCTAAGGAACCTACATGCAAAAGAAATCTTAAATGTCGGGAAATCCTCTCTTAAGAGAGGATTTCCCGACATTTAAGATTTCTTTTGAACCGTCAACATGACACCAAGGGAAGTCGAAGGAGCCCTGCAGCGCGGGGCTCCTATTTCTACCAACAGTGTTTAAAGGAACCTAACATGAATAGCTCTAGCAATCACATACATTTTAAACTTTTGACGATCGTTATCGCTTCAAAAGCGCTGTTACAAAGACATTTTTCGTCTCATTACAACAAAATTAAGTATTTTATCGTTTTTGTTATAGCGACTTTGATTTCAATCGTGTTAAAAAAAAATAATATTCATTAATAAAATAGAGGTAAATAAATCTTAGAAAGAAAATCAATGAAGGTGTGATTCAATAGGTATTTAATTAATTTAATATGTACAACACACAGCTAAGATACAACAATCAACAATAATTAATATCTAGGTAAGGGTTCAACAACAAAGACTCAACAATCAGGTTCGTGGAATAAATCAGTGATGGTGGTGATGTTCAGGAACAGTGTGTTTGGCGTGACCCACGTACTTCACGTTGGCATTGAATCTGCGACACGAAAAAGAAAATAGTTATATCTTGGTATAATAGATACAGCTTGGTTCAGATTGAATGAACATGCACACTTACCCGGTTTTCTTGTCAGCGTGGTACTCGACAATCCTGATGGTACCATCAGGCTGGTGCAGACTGTACACGCCCTTCACAACGTGACCATCACGAGATTCATGCTGAGACTTCTTGTCGCCGGTGTGAGGGTCCTCTACTTTGTACGCGAACTCGTACTTGGGATGAGACTGCAAAACAAGTGACGGTTAGCAACGTCACTCTGAATTTGAAAAAGCCAAATTCTGTATTTTGATTACATAGGAACGTCATCATACGTAGTACTCGACGTGTTTCTCAGTGGCGTGTCCGTGGTGCTGCTTGATGCTCTGTGATGAGGAGGCATGACCGTGGTGGTGCTCGTGACCATGACCCTCTTGTGGCCGCGCGGCGGCTACCACAACGACAGCAGCAACTAGGATGATCTGTGCACAACAAGATGCATAAGGAATTAGGAAACATTTGTCTTTTTTAATTTTTTAATTAAGAATTATTTCTAATTGCAATTATGCTTGATGTCTGGCGTCTGCGGGTTGTTTTTTATAATATTATAATTTTGAAAATAATACCTTGTACATTTTGATTATTTGTCTTTGAGTACTGAATGGTGACTGATAATACTCCAGCACATAATTTTCTTTTTATACATGTCACTAAAAAGGTCTGTAAGACAAACTTTCGCAATTCGATCAAAAAATTTTAACCCGTTCGCCACATATCTCTTATTTCGAAAAGCAAAGCTGACCTTCAGTCAATAACTTAATTAAGTTAATAAGGTAACTACTTTCTTCAAAGCACGATATTGATCATATGAATAAAACTTGAACAAAACAATTACATATTTCTAATATATCTTTGACGGTCAGTTTAGTTCATACTACATGCTAAAGTATGACCGTTTCTTTAAATGTTCAGTGATTCTCATTGTGACACGACCATATCTGAGCAGTTTAGGGATTTCTGAGTCATTGAACGGTGCTCTGATTGATCTAATAACGTTATACCTAGCATTCGGACTTACATATGAGTTCGTGTTAGCACTGTAGGTGTAACTAGAAAAGTAGTATCATTTTGTCAAATCTAACCGTTTAGTGAAGTAAACATGAAGTAAACTGTCATACATTAAAACAAACAGCCGGTGTATTCTGTCGACATCTCACTGTGTAAACTTAGGTGGAGTGAACGACAAGTGAGCTGTCATTCCATCTTGATTGTATGGTTTGAAAGCTCACTTGTCGTTCACTTTGCCTAAGCTTTCACTTTTACATATTTACAGAATCGCACTGCTGGATTAACAGCTCATTTGAAGCTCGCTCTTCCTTAGTTTTCAGGATGAGACGTTTACGGAATATTCCGGCTGGTTCTAAATGTAATGATGAAAGTTGTATTGATAATTTATTTTTTAACTTTTTTGGTCTATGATCTGCGAGTGTCCGTGACATCATAGGTCTTATCAAAATACCAAAGCTGCGTTATTTTAATTGATGGTCTTTTTGACCCCGCTTAGGCATTTTTACTTTGTTATTAATTATTAGTGTCTGTGTCATTTATTTTTGGACGCCTCTAAAGAACAGAGAAAAAATCCTTAATTTCCCCATTTTTGTCAGATTGCGTATGAGCTGCAAATGTGAACATTGCTTAAAATTAATAGAATTGGCCCTTAAAAGAATTACTTAGTTGAAATTAGAAGAAATCTGACAGATGTCAACTTGTCATAACATCAAGTACTCGGGTTCCCGCCAATACAAAATAACACAGAAAGGATTATATTGACTTCAAAAACAATAACAAGAGTTAAAGATCTTAAATATCTGCAGTGATATTAGTGGTGCTGGTGGTGGTCCCACGTATTTGATGGATCGTTGTTAACGTTACTTTCCATAACTTAAAATTGGAATAGTCAATTTGTAGTCGTTCGTAAAAACATCAATTTGCTGTAAACTCCTTGCCCACAAAACTTATACAATAAGGCTTTGTCTGATAAAAGTACCGTGCTCTTCATACTCACCTTATGTTGACACATTATACATATATAAAACGGCTATTTCTCATTGGGGTTGGCGGAAACTACAGCCGGTCTATTCCGTCAATATCTTATCGTGTTAACTAAGGTGAGGTGAGCTCAGAGTGAGCTGTCATTACGACTTGTGTATGGATTAACATCTCGCTTCGTTTTCATTTCACCTAAACTGACATGGTGACATGTTTACAAACACGCACTGCAAAACTACTTGCTACAATCACACACTCCTTTTACTACGTTTACGATCATCATACATCTAGTAATTATGAAAAAAAAACGTAATCAGAACCAGCCTACTGAACCCAATCAACTTCCTCAGCATCAAATTACTTCTCTCCGTCCAGAGCGGAGGGCGGAGCGGAAGGTCGTGTCAGACTCTTACTGACTAAAACCCATCCGTGTTCCTTCTTCTAAAGCCCTTTGCGTTCCAGGGCCGCGGTGACTCTTTCGAACAAATTCCGCAACTGATTAGAGGCCTTACCTTTTCTAAATGAGATATTTTTGCCACGGTAGTATGTTCTCTTAGGACAATAAAACAGTATTTACGAAGCCGCGGACAGCAACATTAACGAAATAGCAAAGGGATTCATCATCTCGTTTACAAATTGTTTATCCAGGCTACCTCCATTGTAAGGTAGTCTGCTTCATAATCATTATGTAATATGCTTTATTATAGGTAATCTTTCTAGTTTTCATCATTTGTGATGATGGGCTCTAGTCAAGTTAAATTCTTATGCTTAACAAACTCTCAATTTGTTTACTACTCTCGATTTGTCTACTACTAATCAAGGTGGTTGGTAAAATCGTCATCAGGTAAATAAAACTTTGAAAGAAAACCAATGTAGGTGTGATTCAATAGGTAGTTAATTAATTTAATATGTACAACACACAGCTAAGACACAACAATCAACAATTAATATCTAGAAAGAGGTTCAACAATGAAGACTTAACAATCAGGTTTGTAGAATAAATCAGTGATGGTGGTGGTGTTCAGGAACAATGTGTTTAGCGTGACCGATGTACTTTACATTGGCGTTGAATCTGTAAATAATAATAAAACATTTAGAAAGGCATTATTTTGAATATCGTTATACAGCTAGGATTAGATTGAATTGGAAAATGCACACGTACCCGGTTTTCTTGTCAGCGTGGTACTCAACAACCCTGATGGTGCCATCGGGCTGGTGTAGGCTGTACACGCCCTTCACGACGTGACCATCACGAGCTTCGTGCTGAGACTTCTTGTCGCCGGTGTGAGGGTCCTCCACTTTGTACGCGAACTCGTACTTGGGATGAGACTGCAAGACAAGTGACGGTTAGCAATGCCACTCTGAATTTGAAAAAGTAAATTCTATGTATATTGTTTAGATAGGAACATCATCATACATAGTACTCGACGTGTTTCTCTGTAGCGTGTCCGTGGTGCTGCTTGATGCTCTGTGATGAGGAGGCGTGACCGTGGTGGTGCTCGTGACCATGACCCTCTTGCGGCCGCGCGGCGGCAACCACAACGATAGCAGCGACTAGGATAATCTGTGGGAAATGACTTTTGTATTTCTTTTTAAACTAGAATTTCCAAAAAGCAACATTGTTTTGTTGTTTTTTTTTAATATACCTTGTACATTTTGGTGATTTGTATTCTTACTACCAGTACTGAATGGAGACTGATAGTATTCCAATACATATCATTTCTTTTTATACACTTAAATTAATTAAAGGGTTTGTGTTGGACAATTTTTGCAATACACCAAAAATTATAAACCAGTTTACTGAATAATTCTTATTTCGGAAAGTTGTTCTGACCTTGATACATTTAATACTTAATTTACTTCTTTCTTTATTGTAGGGCATTGACATTTATAAAAATCAGTCAGGTATGTGTAAGACTGTTTATTATATCTTAAAATACATTTCCCCTTTCTTCATAATACGTATTGCTTGGTAGATAAATGAAGAAAAATAATATCCATGGTATTTTAAAAACAAACTCGTCAAAATAACCACTCGATTCATCTTATTACCAAATGTGAGATTTTCGATGGTGCTATTAAATCTATTTAACTAGTATGTTATATCCCACGGCTGGGCAAAGGCCTCCATTTCAATTTTCACACCACTTTCTTGAGAGTCCAGTCGGTCCCTTGGTTTTGATCTTCGGTGACGTCATCTAGTATTTGAGAAGACCAATCCTTGTTTTTTCAAGCCTACGGCTTGTTTCTGTTGTTTGGGTAGAAAATGTCAAAAACAAAATGCATTGGTAACTCTTTAATTTTATTGTAAAAAAATCTATTATTCTCCTGGTATTTCGGATGAAACCCTACCCTGTGCACAGCCCGTCACGCACCTTGTACGTGTTGTCACTACCACTTTACGTTTTTGTTTAAAATCAAACTATAATACCTCCGAAAGGAACTTTATAGACTATTTGACCCATGATGTATACGTTAGTTGCATTATTATCCGCATGTAATATTTATTTTACGTTGTTGAAATCCGAAAATGGACAAGTTTCGACATCGGAAAACGTATTACGGAACTGAAATGTAGCTGGGACACCTGGCAAGGCATATTTCATGAAATGTACAGTTTTATTGTACTGACGATAGTGGAAATACTGAAATAATAACAAAGCGGAGTCAAAGACCGTAACAATATCAATATTCCAAGTTGTATTACATGTATCTCGTTTAGAACCCGACAAAGTTGTTCATGAACAACTTTGAACATGAAATGAAATGAACAACTTTGGCGGGAATGAACAAATTTTGAATCTAAGAAAAGTTAAATAAATAAATGATTTGGTATTATTAACATTTATTACCAAAATATTCAGTACAAAAACGTCTAGGCCCAAACAAAATGTTTCTTCTAGAACCAAATTTAACAATGGTACAATGTGTTTGCGGTGAAAAATGTTGGTCAAAAGTTCCAAATGTAAACTTTTTAGTGAATGAATGTCTTTGTCATTAATTTAAAACGTGGATTTAATACTTAATTCAGTCAGTTTCCATATTATATATGGCAAACTGGTACGTCAAGTTTACAACGTATTGCGTTAATCTGTATCGCAGACACTTTAATGTGTATAAAAAAGAACAAATGCAATAAGATGTTATCAGTCACTGTTTAATACTCAAAGAGTAAAGAATACAAACAAACAAAATGTACAAGGTATACTTTTTAACATCCACCAAAACTTAAATTTAAAACCGTTCTACCTAATTTTGTTATTAATTATTTGATTTTTGTAACGTAGCTCATCCTAGTCGCTGCTGTGGTCGCGGTAGCCGCTGCGCGGCCGCAAGAAGGCCACAGTCACGACCACCACCACGGTCACGGTCACGCTATCTCGTCACAGAGCATCGTACTGCATCAAACTCAAGCAAGCACGAGCCCGCACACCACGAGCAGCACCTCGAGGAGAAACATGAAGAGCAGCACAATCAACACGAGGAGCACCATCACGAGGAACACTACGGTCACGCCTCCTCATCACAGAGCATCAAGCAGCACCACGGACACGCCACCGAGAAACACATCGAGTACTACGTAATATGAAGTTTCTGTCAAAATTTAGAATTTAGAACAAAAGTATGAGTTCGCCTACAAAGTAGAGGACCCTCACACCGGCGACAAGAAGTCTCAGCACGAAGCTCGTGATGGTCACGTCGTAAAGGGCGTGTACAGCCTTCACCAGCCCGATGGCACCATTAGGGTTGTTGAGTACCACGCTGACAAGAAAACTGGGTAAGTGTGCACTCTCAATCTAGGCCTACCTATCACGACATTCTAAGTAATGACTTTCTTAATGTTTTATTTCTCTTTACAGATTTAACGCCAATGTAAAGTACATCGGTCACGCTGAACACATTATTCCTGAACATCATCATCATCATCACTGATTATTCTTAAGATCACATCGTTGAATTACTATATTGTGTCTAACTGTTATTATTATGTTCTAAGCTGTGTGTTGTAATACTTAATTATATATTGAATATCACCTTGCTGTTTTTCTTTTAACACAAAACCATCATGGGAGTTTTGAAAATCTTTGCCAGGCCAGTATACAATGACACGTTGTAACAGTAACCACTGGCTCCACATCTGGCTTAAAATAGTATACACGTCTTCCCAGTGTCTTATTTATTACTACAGCATATTTTGAAAGTGTGTAATTTACATATTACCAAGAAATGGGAACATTATGATAAAAAAAATGGTAATGTGATGTCCTAAAAATAGGGCGGTGAGATATAATGGGTATTAAATCAGATTTTTTACATCAATACATCCACTCCTCAGTCGTTCACTTGGGTCGTGGTTCTATGATGCTACTGTGGATAATGCAGCCCTCGCGGTGCACCTCAACTTGTTGCGGTCTACAGCGTTACGGGAACAATGGACAATGGATGGAAATAGTTTTTTTTTATTAGTGGCCTCTCGCAGGTCAAACTAGGGGGTTGTCGGCCTCGGGAGGACACGGCGCGGCATACGCTTGCAGAGTGTGCAGCTTGGGAGGAGCCGCGCCGTGCCCTCATCTCTGTTGTAGGCGGTGACCTCTCGCTGCCGGCCGTAGTCCATGCTATGGTCGGCGGTGAGGAGTCCTGGGACGCGGTGGTCTCCTTCTGCGAGACAGTTATCGCGCAGAAGGAGGCTGCGGAAAGGGAGAGGGAGATCACAACCGCTCTCCCTGCCCGCAGCAGGCGCATCGGGCGTCGGAGGAGGGCATACGCTGCCCTCTTCCGGCCCCCCTAACTGGGTCCAGGGGCGGCGGACTTGGGGATGTCCGTCGCCCCCCATTCATCCGGACCCGAGGTGGCGGCGCGTGGTGTTCCCGTGCGCCCCTCTTTGACGTAGCGAGGGGAGTTAAACACCTCACTCCCCTCGCCGACGCGAGGTGGCCCGCAGAGGCGGGCCGGCACCAGCCGGGGATTGCGGATGTCGCTTACGTTCCCGCGATCCCCGGCGTAGGTGGGAGATGGAACACCGGGGTGGTTTTAGTCAGTAAGAGTCTGACAGACCCCTCCACCCGCCCCAGGGTGGAGGATTTCCATGAGGATTTCCCCCCGAGAAAAAAAAAAAAAAAAAAAAGGGGGTTGTCGGCCCGACAGAGTAATCAGGGGTTATCAGGATAGGCTCTCGTGCCCTGGCTCGTCACTATCGAGGCCATCCGGCCCGAGCTCGACCTCTGACTCGGGAGAAGGCACGGCTCCCTATCGTTTCGTGTGACGCAGGTCCTCTCGGGGCATGGCTGCTTCAGAAGATTCCTGTGCCGCATAGGCAGGGAGCTCGATGTCACCACTGCGTCAACTTTCGGGAGGACACGGCGCGGCATACGCTGGCAGAGTGTGCCGCTTGGGAGGAGCCGCGCCATGCCCTCATCTCTGTGGTAGGCAGNCCGTAGTCTGTTCTATGGTCGGCGGCGAGGAGTCCTGGGACGCGGTGGTCTCCTTCTGCGAAACAGCTATCGCGCAGAAGGATGCTGCGGAAAGGGAGAATAAATCTCAATCTCTCGCCGGCCCGCTGCCCTTTTTCGGCCCCCCTAATTGGGAACTGGGTCCAGGGGCGGTGGACTTGGAGATGTCCGTCGCCCCCCATTCATTCATCCGGACCCGAGGTGGCGGCGCGTGGGGAGTCAAATACCTCACTCCTCCCGCAGACGCGAGGTGGCCCGCAGAGGCGGACCAGCTGGGGATTATGAAAGTCGCATACGTTTCCGCGATCCCCGGCGTAAGTGGGAGATGGAACACCGGGGTGGTTTTAGTCAGTAAGAGTCTGACAGACCCCTCCTGTTCTACCCGCGCCAGGGCGGAGGACATCCATGAGGATTTCCCCCCTTTATAAAAAAGGGGTTGTCGGCTGCTTAACTAGACTTGCCTGTGGCGGCCTTATATAAAATTAAATCCTTCAGCCGGAGCTTATTAAAAAAAAAAAAATTACAAACTATGCGACTACACACGCGCTAAGGGCACCCTGTGTGGTACGGACCTTAGCTTAGGGCGACGCTGGGGAGAGGACTGCTAGGGACGATCTGGATCGAACAGGGGTTATTATTTAGGGTAGAACTGAAGACTACAGGTTCAGCGACGTAGACTGGCTTGAGCAGGGGTTGAGGCGGACATTGACAGGGACGTCGTGGCGGGCCTCTAAAGGGAGGACGGCGTTCGTGGTTTCCTAAGTGTGCTTGTTTATATGTTTTGGAGGAGGGTGGTGGAGTCATCGGGAGAGACAAGGATGTGCCTCGGTTGGCGAACCTAGGAGATGCGAGAGGGTTCGTACCGGGCGGCCGATGCGATAAAGGGGTTGCGATGTTTGACAGCAGTGTCGAGGAAACGCTTGGTAAGGAGCTTCATGAACTACTGAATGTTGGGCAATTTGAGGTCTACATGTAGACCCTCATTGCGGGTATAGAAGGGCCCCCTGTGTATTTACGCAGGAAGATCATGGAAAAAGAGGCGTTTGCGTGTACGAAAACAACACAAACGTACATCATGATGGAACTAAAAACCGCAGTGAAGAGTCGCAATTTGCACCTGAGTGACAAATAGACTTTGCAACTTTTATTGAGTCTGTCCAACGCGTAAGTGATTGACCGTATGACCACCCATCGACCAGCGTGATCATCTTAACATAATTATGATTGTATTATTAGATTTTATAATAACGTAGGTTGTGTAGACCGTTGGAAGTAATGATCTGAAAATGAAAATTATTTCTTCTTTCTAGACCGTGTATCCTATTCACCGTATGCTATTTATTATCAATTTGACGAAAGCACCTATAAACGATAAATTCATGCAAATCGCATCATCAAGTTCATCAAGTCGAAATATTTCATAAATTGATCGATTTTGGTAAAAGAACATTGCGATTTAGAGCTATTGAATCTTCTGAGTAACGGCCTTCCAGCAAGGCAAAAATGCATGCTTTAAGCATGCAAATTCGGCAATCAGGACCTGATGGCATCAGCCGTGCATGTTATCAGATATTATATCAGTGTTTTAATAACCATTTGATATTAATTACTTACTGAACTCATTTTAAATACAATATGATAAGTTATTACCCAATGATAGTTTTTTTTATGTCAATGTTTATTCATGTAGAAAGGAATTAGAAAAAGAGGTAAAAAACACTTTGTAAAATTAAAAAAGATTGGTGAGATTCAATAATTAATTTAATATGTACAACACACACAGCTTAGAATATAATAATCAACAATTAGATATTAGGTTTCAAAAATAAGGTTTTTCAACGATGAGATCTGTGGAATATTCAGTGATGATGATGATGATGTTCAGGAACAATGTGTTCAGCGTGACCTATGTACTTTACATTGGCGTTGAATCTGTAAAGAGAAATAAAAGATTAAGAAGGTCATTACTTTGACCATCGTGATAGCCAGGCTAGTATGTGTTGATAGAGTATGCACACTTACCCAGTTTTTTTGTCAGCGTGGTACTCAACAACTCTGATGGTGCCATCGGGCTGGTGCAGGCTGTACACGCCCTTCAAGACGTGACCATCACGAGCTTCGTGCTGAGACTTCTTGTCGCCGGTGTGAGGGTCCTCCACTTTGTACGCGAACTCGTATTTGGGATGAGACTGCAAAACAAGTGTCGGTTAGCAACGTTATTCTGAATTTGAAAAAGCCAAATTCTATTTTATGATTGGGATTGAAGAGGAATGTTATCATACATAGTACTCGACGTGTTTCTCGGTGGCGTGTCCGTGGTGCTGCTTGATGCTCTGTGATGAGGAGGCATGACCGTGGTGTTCCTCGTGATGGTGCTCCTCGTGTTGCTTGTGCTGCTCTTCATGTTTCTCCTCATGGTACTCTTCGTGGTGATCCTCGTGGTGTGCGAGCTCGTGCTTGCTCTCGTGAGTTTGGTGCAGTACGATGTTCTGTGAGGAGATAGCGTGACCATGACCATGGTGGTGGTCGTGACCATGGCCTTCTTGTGGCCGCGCAGCGGCTACCGCAAGCACAGAAGTCATTAGGATGATCTACGTTATAAAAATAATATCATTATTAACAAATTAGGTACAACTATTTATAGTAACAATTTAGTTTATATTTTATTACTGTTTTTTGAAAAGTGTGGAAAGTTATACCTTGTACATATTGATATAGTTTGTATGCTTTACTCTTAAAATATTATTGAACGGCGACTGATAACCGCTTTGGAAATAATTTTTCTTTTATATACATTAAAGGGTCTGTGATACAGTTTTGCGTAATACTTTCTTCACTTGACAGACCAGTTTACCAGAATTAATAAGTAAAGTGACCTTGAGTGAAGTATTCAATTCACGTGAATTAATCCTTACTTTTTTCATGGAGGACATTGACATTCATTCAATAAAAAGTTTTAAGATACTCACATTGCATCAAACAATTTTTTAAGCTTTAAAACTTACACATATTAGGGACACTCTATCAACGATCACTAATAATTTATGTCCAAAACGATAAATTATAAAACCATTTTTAACTTTGTAACAATCTCATCGCTACTGCATGCGCTATTGAAAATATTTTAGTCGATATTTTAGACTTTTGACAATCGTTGCCTTAGCTAGCAAAGTGCCGATTTTCTACTTTTTAAGAAACATTTAACAAAAAATTATGGAAATTGAGGCTTTTTTGATAGATGAGGACTGAGATTCGAATGCGAACGTTGCTTAAAATTAGTAGAATTTGGCCCTCAGTTGTTATTTTTCGACTTGTTTTCAGTCATCATCAAGTCATCTAAGTGTAATTTTGTGGCTATAATGATGTGAATGACAAAATACTTGTATTCAGCTGAATCCGGTATGACTGGAAGCCGACCCCCCGATAGTTGGGAAAAGGCTAGGCAGATGATGATGATGAGAATTATTACGTATGTGTCTTCATCATATGAACCTATCGCAGACCCTTGCCGACCGCAAGCCCGCGTCGCGGCCACCGTGGCTAGGAATCGCTGGGGCGTGGGGTTTGTCTCTCCCTCTTGCGGTCCACCTCCTCCTTCGCCAGCATTACTGATTCACAGAAGGAGGTGACTTCTTCATATGCCTCCTCGCTTCGGACCATGAATTGAACCAAGGCCGGACGCGAGAGGTCGCCACCGCTGATCGCCTTGACGAGGACACAGCGGTGCTCCACCCAAGCAGGCTCACAGTGATGATACCCGGGCGTGTCTTCCCGCCGAATCCGAAACAGGTACCTCACGAAATAGCCGTGTCTGGTGAATACCTGCGTAAGGCGGAAGGTGAGGACGCCGTGGCGCCTCTCTAGCCACTCCTCAAAGAGGGGATCACTCAACACATGACATTAAACAATGGTGCTGCGATCGTTGAATTACATTTAGGTATCAAACCTTAAAATTAGAATTATACTAAATAATAACAGCCACATGGGTTGAAATTATGTTAAATTATTATAATTAATGTTAAGACTAGAAGAATATTTGGACCAATGTGGAATTTAATTTTAATTTAACTAATATGTGATTGTATTTTTAATGACTTAAAGTAATATATCAAACACTTTGTCAGGACATTGCATCTTATTGTTCTTTATTTTTTTTTTTTTTTGACATACAATTTTTTTTTTAATTTAATTTATGTTGATTTTGAGTTAATATTGTGTTAAATTATTATAATGAATGTTAAGACTAGAAGAATATTTGGACCAATGTGGAATTTAATTTTAATTTTTGTGTTGCCTAAATATATATTGTTTAAACCACTAAGTTTTCGACACAAATGTAAATTTGTTGAAGAAGAAAAAAAAAAAAAATTCAAGGTTAAGCAACTCTTGCCGAGGTCAGTCTGTGGATGGGTGACCATTTAAACTTACTGAGACTCCTCCGTGCCTCGGAAAGCACGTTAAGCCGTTCTTCCCAGCTGTCGTTTGTAGTTCTTTGGCAGTCTACGCAGAAACCAGAAAATCTGGCTCCAGTCTTGCCAAGAAGTACCGTGTTACCCGGTTAATGGGTTGTGGTGGTCCGGTAGGCAGTCGCTCTACATAAAATACTTGTAATCAGCTGAATCCGAATTGACTGGAATTAACCCCAATATAGTTGGGAAAAGACTAGGTAGATGATGATGATGTGCAGGTATCAGCTTGTATTGGGTTTTTTAGGCGTTATGAAAACACCCTTATTTTTTTGCTCTTTTCCAAATTTATTTTGGGGATTCGGTTTTCTCTTCTTCCGTACTTCTATATTATTCGGCATATCTATGTTGTAACCCCCTTTCTAGCTATATTATCTTTCAAAGAGTTAATCGGTCGTTATTTTCGTCGTCTCCTCGATTCATCTTATAGCTAACCTTACATAATAGTCAAACTTTTTTCCACATTATAATTAAATATACACTTCAATAGCAAAAACTGATGAAGCGTAGTGTCATCTAAATTTTATCCAGTTTTAACAGTCACCCTGATTTGGCCTGTAAGTACATCACCTACCCAGCACAAGGTAAGGCGTTAAGGCCTATTCTTGGGATAGTGTTCTCAGCCGTTATAACGTTATCTGTGATATATGAGTTTATATTATACATTTAGTGAGTAAACTAGCTTAGTTCACGGGCAACCATGACTTGGTGATCCTTGTGAACTGAACTCTAAAATAGAAGTCCTCAAACTTTCTTTCCATATGTCCTTCTTTTCCCTCAGTTTAAATATTTGCGTCTAAGTCCCGGGCTGCGCCATCTGTTCTACACAAGGTACACAGACGTTAACGTTGTAATATTACGAAAATATAATTTTCATGGCTCCTGAGCGTGTGCCATTCATTCATACGTTTCGTTCAGAAATTAACATTTATTACAATACTTTAAATGTACTTGTAATAGCCTCTTAATAAAAAGCTTGATCATGAACGAATCCATGTTTTCTTAGTTAAAGAGCGGCCTTGGTAATGAACCGTTCACTGCCATGGTCGCTGATGTAGCAATTTTTGAGTAATTGATTTGTTCAATAATATAAAATCGGTTCTCCCACTTTAGTTTTTTTTAGGAATTTTTCGCTCGAGCAAGTCCTATTCTGTACAAAACTCAGTGTGAAAACTTAGATGAAATGAGCCATCAATCCCTAGGTTGGTAGGTTCCACGGTGATTTTTTTACAAAGTGGACCGACTGCTCGAGATCTATTTTAGTTAATGATTTGAATTTAGAATACTCTTCAAGATTTAAATATAATGGTAAGAGGTTTTGAATTATGACCAGAGAAACTGACAAATTCTAGGACTTTTCAACAATATCTATATCTATATAAATAAAAATGAATCGCTAAATGTGTTGCTAAGCGCAAAACTCGAGAACGGCTGGTCCAATTTCGCTAATTCTTTTATTGTTGTGTTGGTTATTGTCAGGAGAAGGTTCTTATAAAAGAAAATTTTCAAAAACATCCGGGCGAAGCCGGGGCGGTCTACTAGTATATATATAAAAATTAATCCCTATTTTTCTTGGTTGCGGCATCACAAACAAACAGCTGGTCCAATTTCGCTAATTCTTTTTTTGTTGTGTTTGTTATTGTAAGGAGAAGGTTCTTATGAAAGAAAATTTTGAGGAAAGAAATACATCCTTATAAAATCTATATATATAAAAGTGAATCCCTATTTTCCTTGGTCACGGCATCACGCTTAAACGGCTGGTCCAATTTCGCTAATTCTTTTTTTTGTTGTGTTTGTTACTGTCAGGAGAAGGTTATTATGAAAGAAAATTTTGAAAAAAAATACATCCTTATAAAAATGAACCCCTATTTCTCCTGGTCACGCTATAACTTGAGAACGGCCGGACCGATTTGGCTAATTCTTTTTTTTTGTTCGCCAGATTACAGGGAAGGTTTAAAAACAAAAAACAAAATACGTAGGTAGGTACGTAGGGTAGGGTAGGTAGGAGGTGGGTAGGGTAGGTAGGAGGTAGGTAGGGTAGGTAAGTAGGGTAGGGTAGGGCAGGTAAGTAGGGTAGGGTAGGGTAGGTAAGTAGGGTAGGTAGGGTAGGTGGGTAGGTAGATAGGTAGGGTAGAGTAGGTAGGGTAGGGAGGATAGGCAGGTAGGTAGGATAGGTAGGTAGGGTAGGTTACAGCTTGAAAAAAATAATTTCTACAAGACTTTTCGTTGCTACTATATACATACTATCGTTTAAATCATAATTATATCAATAGTTAAAAGAAGAAGCATCAGGGAAGTTTTCTTAGAGTTCGACGTTCAATAGAATAAAGTGGTAAAGAAAACTACAAGGTGTAAATATAGCACACCAAGATAGAGTCACAGCGTATAGAAACGAAAGTAAATAGGTACGAGACTAAATATATTGACTTCAATTATTATTTACAACAAAATTGTAAGATACAAAAAACAACAATAACTGCTTAGACATTAGGTTCAACAATAGTTAGCTTAGTTAACGAATCAGTGATGATGATGATGATGTTCAGGAACAATGTGTTCAGCGTGACCGATGTACTTTACATTGGCGTTGAATCTGTAAATGATAATAAAACAATTAGAAAGTCATTATTTTGAATATCGTTCCAGCTAGGATTAGATTGAATTGGAAAGTGCACACTTACCCGGTTTTCTTGTCAGCGTGGTACTCGACAATCCTGATGGTGCCATCGGGCTGGTGCAGGCTGTACACGCCCTTCACGACGTGACCATCACGAGCTTCGTGCTGAGACTTCTTGTCGCCGGTGTGAGGGTCCTCCACTTTGTACGCGAACTCGTACTTGGGATGAGACTGCAAGACAAGTGATCGTTAGCAACATCTTCTCTGAAATTAAAAAGCAGCATTCTATACAGAAACGTCATCATACATAGTACTCGACGTGTTTCTCTGTAGCGTGTCCGTGGTGCTGCTTGATGCTCTGTGATGAGGAGGCATGACCGTGGTGTTCCTCGTGATGGTGTTCCTCGTGTTGCTTGTACTGTTCTTCATGTTTCTCCTCGTGGTGCTCCTCGTGGTGTGCGGGCTCGTGTTTGCTCTCGTGAGTTTGATGCAGTACAATGCTCTGTGACGAGATAGCGTGACCATGACCATGGTGGTGGTCGTGACCATGGCCTTCTTGTGGCCGCGCAGCGGCTACCGCAAGCACAGCAGCGAGTAGGATGATCTACGTTATAAAAAATAAAAGAATTATTAACAAATTAGGTGCAACTGTTTTTTTTTATAAAATGAACGTAATAATTTTTTTTAGTTGTATGTTAATAGGTGTTTAAGTAGTACCTTGTACATATTGATATAGTGAGTATTCTTTACTCTTAGAATATTGAACAGTGACTGATAACCTCATTGAAAATAATATCTCTTTTATACACTTTAAAGGGTCTGTGATACAGTTTTGCGTATTACGTTGTGCACTTGTCAGACCAGTTTACCTCAAAAAATGTGAACTGACCTTGAGTAAAGTATTAAAGCCACGTTAATTGATCTTTACTTTCTTTCACGGAGGACATTGACATTCATTCATTAAAAAGTTTTTAGACACATCGTTTCATTTGGCTACATGGAGCAAATTATTTTTTTGTGCTTTAAGGCTTATATTTAGTGGCACTCTATGTATCTTTTTATTTTAAGTACAAAATGATCAATAATCTTTTTTTACTTTTTACAGTCGTTATCGCTACTGCATGCGCTATAGAAATATCTCGTGTTCGATATTTTGGAATTTTGACAATCAACCAAAGTACCGAATTCCGAAAATAAAGTTATTTTATACGTTGTGTATTTTTATTTTGAAGTCGGTTGTTTTTTTTTAATGATTTTTTTTGTTTGATTTCTATAAGCTCTCGAAGTTTTTTTCTTTAGTCAATCCAAATAATAACCATCCTTTTTCATGAAACATACCTGGCAAATACTGGTTGTTCTTAAGTTCTTTTGTTTTATCCTCCGTGGAAAACGGACTTTTTCTTTTGATTTTTTATTAAACAGTGTGAAAACTTATTTTACGAGAACCCTACTCGAATGAGTTGCACTAAGGTTCTTGAACCCTCTAATTTGTTTCTAATCTGTACAGTTTCATCAAAGACATTAAAATTAAACAGTCCTGCGGTCGATGAATATTGGAAACTGGCCGGGGGATGACATACCCCAGCCAGAGGTTGCTGCAGATCGCTGTTTTGAACGCAAGACAATGTCATTATTTATAATGTTCTTTCTCTGTAAGTTAGCTTATGACAAGTTATATGAGTTCATATAATAAATATATATAGATTTTATTATTATATATTGGTCAGTGATCTTTTACTGTATATTTATATTTTTTTTTGACATAATCTTCTCATTACAATAGTTTTTTTAATGAGTTGTATTGCAACATAATGATGAACTAGTATTGTCCTATAGCTGTTTTATATTATTCATGCCTGAACAACCGGCAGCAAGTTCGTCAAGCTCCCTTAGATGTCCTTCCCTCAAACATGGCGAGGGAGGTAATGGCTAATCTTTGCGTTATGCTCATGAACGGGTGCTGCTTGTGGTGGCTGGTCGCCTTGCTGGTCATGGTTTTTTAATTATTGTTATAACGATAAACTTAACACACAGACAGATGTGTTGCTGGGGAGTTTATTGCGCCACTTCTTCTTCCCAGCTAAAACACTAGGAAGTGGTGACGGGCGGGCGTTTTAGGGGACTGTCTTTATGTAGAACTTTGTCGTTCAAAAAGTGCTGGCACTCAGCCTAATTTGAATAAATGACTTTTGATTTTGATTTTGATCACCGTGTGGCTGTAGTCAGTAAGAGTCTGACAGACCCCTGTGCCAACCTTGGGGCAAAGGACATCCAACAGGATATCCACACCATAAAATAAAGTATCAAACCATCAAAAGTAATTACGTTGGAATAAAGATGCCACGATGCAGGCATGATGATGCGAAGTAGTAGGCTTTTAGGGGGTAAATGAAACACTCTTCATTCATCGTTATTTCGAACTAAAATACTTACGGCGATGCGCCACCGGTACATCGTAGACATTCCACCCATACGCACGAATACTTTCATTGCGCGTTCCGTTTCAGCTAAAGAGTGGAATTCCTTGCGTTTCCAGAGACTACAATCAAAGAGTCTCTAGAGTGAATATATTACTTCTAGGCAAGTGTGCTCTATCGTCGACCACATCATCAGTTTACAACGAAAAATGGTGGTCAAACGTGATATCGAAAAAATGAATTTGTCCTTCTCCAAATATATTTGGCGTAAGCGCAGCATGCTTCTTCAACACTTCTTTATTAATCGTCATCTCTGTAGTCACACCCTTTTTAGCCATTTCATCTTTACAGAGTCCATAAACCATTTTATTCATTTATTTATGTGACTGTTTTATTTATATACATAATCAAGACTAATGTCTCTAAATTTTCCTATAAATTTTTAAACATTTTATGGCAGTAACTGTTACACAAAGAATCATGTGATTCTTACAATGTTTTAACAGTCACCTTGAATTGGCATGTACGCAAATTACCCGCACTAAGTTTTAAGGTAATGCTCAAAAAACATGTCGAACTCTTTCCGGGGCTGGAATTTTGAGCGGTAAAGGTTCACAAATATCAGGACACAAGTCAAGGCTAGCAAGGGATTTTTACCAGGTACTAAAAATATTACGTTATGAATTCTGTCTGTAAACTACTAACGTACCAAATATAATAAAGTATCTACTACTTACAATCAGCAAAAATCACCTGTCTTTACAGGTGATTAGAATCGGCTCCTTTTAAACCTACACATTTTTATTTTTTCACTGGAGCCAGTTCTAAAGTATGCAAAGTAAGTATTAAGTCGCGGGAAGCTAGTTATTCATAAACTATGTTCGATCCGAAAGTACATTGCACTGATTGGACAAATCTATGACTGCATTGTACTTTAAGATCGATTTTCTCTTTACTTTAGAACTTCTTTGGGGATTTTTGAAAGATTTAGGGCCTATCCTGTTAAAAGCACTGTGAAAACTTGGATGGAGTGAGCTGACAATCCCATCTTAGCCTTAGCTTCTATGTAAACAATTATGAGTCATGACTAGAGAAATTGATAAAAGCTGGGAATATTTCATGACATTAGATTGAAATTTTGAATGATTTTTGAAAACATTGAATTGGAATACTGAAAATTTCAATTTATTTTTATATTCATTACATTTAGTATCTAAAATTTCTTTAGAAATTTTTTTTCGATACCTTTATCGTTACTCTCATTAGAATCGTTAAAAGAAGTAGCTTTAGGCAAGAATTTCTAAAAGGTCCACGTTAAATTGTATAAAATAACCACACTGTGTAAATAATAAGATATTTTGAGGAAAAAAGAAACAAAAGTTAATAGGTACGAGAATACATATATTGACTTCAATTATTATTTACAACAATATTATGAGTTACAAATAAAAACAATAACTGCTTAGACATTAGGTTCAACAATAGATACGTGAGATCAAGGCCAGAATCAGTGATGATGATGATGTTCTGGAACAATGTGTTCAGCGTGACCGATGTACTTAACATTGGCGTTGAATCTGTAAAGAGAAATAAAACATTAAGAAAATCAGTATTTTAACTATCGATACAGCTAAGCTTGGATCGAATTGGAGAGTGCACACTTACCCGGTTTTCTTGTCAGCGTGGTACTCGACAACCCTGATGGTGCCATCGGGCTGGTGCAGGCTGTACACGCCCTTCACGACGTGTCCATCACGAGCTTCGTGCTGAGACTTCTTGTCACCGGTGTGAGGGTCCTCCACTTTGTACGCGAACTCGTACTTGGGATGAGACTGTAAAACAAGTGACACGGTCAGAAAACAAATCCCAATTTGAAAAAAACAAAATTCAAAACTTTGACGGAAACGTCATCATACATAGTACTCGACGTGTTTCTCGGTGGCGTGTCCGTGGTGCTGCTTAATGCTCTGTGAGGAGGAGGCGTGACCGTGGTGTTCCTCGTGATGGTGCTCCTCGTGTTGCTTGTGCTGCTCTTCATGTTTCTCCTCGTGGTACTCTTCGTGGTGCTCTTCGTGGTGTGCGGGCTCGTGCTTGCTCTCGTGAGTTTGGTGCAGTACGATGCTCTGTGACGAGATAGCGTGACCATGACCGTGGTTGTGCTTGTGACCTTCTTGTGGCCGCGCAGCGGCTACCGCAAACATAGCAGCGACTAGGATGATCTACGTTATAAAAAATATAAAATTATTACCCTATTAATATTTATTTTATAAAATTGACGTTTATTGTTTTTTTTTATATGCGTTTTGATAGGTTTAGAAAGTTATACCTTGTACATATTTATAGTTTGTTTTCTTTACTCTTGGAGTAGTGAATAGTGACTGATAACCGTTTTGGAAATAATATCTCTTTTTATACTCATTAAAAAGGTTCTGTGATACAGTTTTGCGTAATACGTTGTGCACTTTACAGACCAGTTTACCACAAAAAATGTGTAAACTGATCTTGAGTAAAGTATTAAATCCTTGACTCCTTACTTTCTTTCATGGAGGGCATTGCCATTCATTCTTTTTTTTTTGAAGAACACACTTTATAAACATTCACACAATTGCATTCGACTATTGAAGCAAGTGATATTTGTTTGCCCAAATTATTATTACTCAATCTTAATTGATCATTTTGGACACTCAGCTTCAGCAAGTCTAAACTTGATGCTGAGTGTCCAAAATTATCATTTCTCAGTCTTTTCGCCATTTGAATTTTCAACAATCATCGCTACCGCATATCGCCTACCGAAATACCTGATAGTCAATCCTAAACATTTTTGACATTCGGCAATCGTCATTGCTGATATAATGACACAGTCTAGAGAAAGACTCTTGCCTTCGAAATAAGTAACATTCAGTTATTATTTTCGATTCGTCTTTGTTATGGTATAGATGAGATGATGTACGAGTTTTATTTCATGGATCTACCGACACATCAACTTAGTGCGCATTTTAATACTTTGTTTTGTATTTGTAGTAAGATTAAACTTTAATTAATAAAAATACAGTAGTTTTGATTGAATTATGATTTGGTGAAATCAGCGCTATATTTACGTTTTTCATCAAATCTTCGTGCTGCAGCACAAAGATTTTTGGGCTTAAAGTAGGTTCTAATATTTTTATTATTATTTTGCTCGTGGTGCTCTAAGTTTCATTTGGTCGTACAAATGAAACATTTGACGACCATTCGTAATTGAAAATCTAAAAAAATATTGACGATTCACCCTTTTCATAGTTCTTTACTATAAGTTGTTTGATTGTTTCACTTAAACACCAAAAAAAAAACAGAGCATTTCTTGAAACATTATGTAGCGAATAGAGGCTGTTGCAAATTGTTATTGCTGTGTGGTATATTGTTTTTTTTTTTTGAAACAAGGTCAAAAATCTTAGCTTACAAGAAAACTACTCGAACAGTTTAAAGTTTAAATTAACCTTTTAATCTGTTTCTGATCACTACAGATCAGAAACAAATTAGAAGGTTAATTTCACCAAAACATTTAAATTAACCGATGGTGCTGTGGTCGATGAATATCGGCTAGCACTCCAGCGCCCCGTGTGACTGTAGTCTGTATGAGTCTGACAGAACCCTGCGCCGTTAAAATAAGGTATCAAACCATCAAAATTATTATATTAGAAAGGTGATACCATGATGAAGTCATGTTTATGCGTGAGATTGCAAGTAGAAGGCTTTTATAGGGTTAATAAAATACTCTTATATTATCGTTATTATGAACTATAAGACTTACCGCGAAGCTCCACTGCTACATTTTACAGTTTCAGCTAAGGAGTGGAATTTCTTGCCGGGATGTTTCCAGATAATAACAATCAGGGGGTCTTCTAGTCAAGAGTGAATAGGTTACTTCTAGGCAAGCGTGCTCCATTGTTCCACACACCACATCATCAGTTAACTTGTGGTCAAACGCAATCCTAATTTAAATACCAAAAAAAATATTTGTCCTTCTCCAAATATATTTGGGGTCAGCGTAACATGACTGCTTCTTCCACATTTCTCTATTCATCGTCATCTCTGTAGTTACACACTTTTTAGCCATGTCATATTTATAGATTTATGGAATCTTTAAATATGACATGGCTAAAAAGTGTTTTATTTACCTATTTATTTGAGTCTTTATTCACAGCCATTCTTACGGAACCAAAACAAGAATCCTAATTTTTCCAATATATATGTTTTTTGAGTGTCTTGTGATTTTTACCAAGTTTAAACAGTCACATTGACTTGGCATGTACACAAATTACCTGCCCTAAATTTAAGGTTTGCGAGGAGAGCATACTCCCCCGCCTATGGCTCTGCCACTTGCGTTGCCCGATGTGGACTACACCGACGAAGGTGACTATGGTGACAACGCTCCGGAGGTGACTGAGGTAGACCTTAGGGTAGCGGTAAACAGACTGAAAGCCAAAACTACCGAGCGAGACCCGACAGTTTGCCTGAGAAAGCCTGGGTCCTGACCTCGGAGGCTCTCGGGCCTCGACTAAGGGGGTTCTTAAGCGAAAGCTTAGAGAGAGACCAGTTCCCACTTCGTTGGAAGACAGGAAAACTGGTCCTCATTAAGAAGCCGGGGTGCCCTGCGGACTCTCCGTCTGCTTACCGGCCCATCGTGCTACTCGACGAGGTGGGCAAGCTCTTTGAAAGAGTAATTGCAAACCGCCTCGTCGGGCAATTGGTGAGGGTGGGGCCGGATATGGTGGAGAACCAGTTCGTTTTCCGCACGGGGCGCTTAACGGTGGACGCCATCATGCGCGTGGGAGCCCTCACTACGGGGGATGCTGTGTCCCTTGACATCGCCAATGCCTTTAACTCCTTGTCCTTGAGTAGCATCAGGGAGGCGCTATATCACTATATCACCGGATGCCGACCTACCTCTTTTGCGTGGTCGAGGCCTATGTGACGGATAGGGCTGTCATCTACCCCGATCTGCGGGAAGAGTGGAACCGGCGGGAGATGTCGTGCGGTGTTCCACAGGGTTCGGTTCTAGGGTCGCTCTTGTGGGACATCGGTAACGACTGGGTGCTGCGCGCCGACCTCTCTAGTGGCGTCAGTAAAGTCTGCTACGCTGACGACACGCTGCTGGTTCTGG